>CM042570.1:11442500-11445000 GCA_023630585.1 Cranoglanis bouderius
TACTGATCTATTGATGTTGCTCTAATAAGCCGTGTCTTATTCTGCACACTGGGGGTGTAAGGATGTGGCGAGACGCATCGCTGCTCCGCTCTCAATATTTATGATACGGATGCACACAAGACATGAGCGAGTCAATAAGGCAGGCTCTGTATCTGATACCCCAAACACTTCTCTTCTGAACTTCTGTTATAGTAAGTAGAATTTTAGACTCTTTTGGTATTAACAATTATTACAGATTATAAAGAAGGGAACGGAGAAATGAACAGAAACCTGTTTAGTCAAAACTCACAGTAGAAGTCTAAGGGAAGTCTGTCAGTAGTAGACTTTTTTATTACCTGACTGTATACCCTGATTTGGAAACTATACATGTTACCGTCCTTCGGGTGAGACAGGCACGAGCCCTACTGAAGCTGTTTTAACTGTATGAAGTTTTATCCAACTTTCCCAGACAGCAGCAAAACAGTACAAAGCTATTCAGATTACTTCCTGTACACATTCTCAAAGGGTTTCTGGTATCCATCAGGCAAAAACCTACTTTTTTTTTTTTGTTTTGTTTATTTGAAGCTACATTGGCTATATTCTAGTAACGCATAAAGAGACCCTCTGAAAGAGTTGTGCCATCCCTGAAAGAAGATACAGATCTAGGACTTAATATACAGATATCTTTGAATAAATGATTCATGAAAGTGTTCTACAAAAAATGTGTTTTGTACAAAGGCTTATTGCAACCCCAACCCTTAGACTTCCATTATAAGTGAGATTTGAGTAAACAGGTTTCTGTAGAACTGTTGCAATGATTACCTGTGGTCATTACACATATGCTACAGATGTGGTAGATAGAAATTAAACTGAAAGACTGGGACACTGGAGAGACATTCGAGATTTCGATTAAGGTCGAACTGTTTGCGTAATACCTAATCAGATTATATCACTTTGAATTGCACATGGAATTGCATTGGCACAGCCCTAAATTGCATCATATTGATTCGCTGCCTGATTTAAATGTTAATGTATCATTCATACATCAGATCTTTTATCTCAGAGTAAGCGATACACTCCCCTTAAGTACACATAAGCCATATATTCAGGGGAGCATTTCTAAATCATAAGCATAATAAATCATCGGTCATTTCGGCAAGCGATAAAGTACGCAGACTTTGTTTCTGATTAATACGTTTTCATAAATAGTGTTGTGTTCGTACTGAGAGCGATGTTTGACAGTGCTGAGGTCGGCTGTGCCGCTACGATTCAAGGTCGAGTCCTTGTTGTGTCGTGGACCCCCGGGAGTGCACTTATGCACATCATCAGTGTAGAGGAACGTCAATAAGCTATACATCAATAAACTATCTCTTTTTGCATTTAAGCTGCTTGAACTGCGTAATTTGTAGGTAAATGACATAAATAATAAATACAGAGCTTATAAGGCATATGAGTGCTATGCTGTGTCCCAATTCACCTACTATCCATCCTAAATAATACCCGAGATTAGAATTAGTGTGTCCCAAATCATAGTACATTCAAATGAGCATCCCAACGGTCCACTATTTCTGGTAAATTTTCAGAGTGTGGATCCGTGGACGCTTTTTCAGCTCATTGCGCGAGGGAGGAGTTTTGCGACGGTTTGCTTCACCGAATTCAGCCTGCAAACATGGCGGATGAGTGTAATACATTTTAGAGAGGTGTAAATGAGCTGTGGAGAAATAAATCAAGGGAATTGAAAATTTGAATTATATACAGGGTGTCCAGAAAGTCTCCATACATAGGGGACTATGTTTGCCAGCACCGCGTCGGTAGTGGCTTCGTCAGCGGATGTTCGGGGACGCCCACTTCTCAAGCTCTTTTCATGCTGAGCTAATCAAAATGACATGGCTTTGTGTGCCATTGAGAAGGTCATTAGCTACACCTGATTGAGTTTACAAGTCATTTTTAGGAGGGGGCTGATTCTTTTCTATACCCACTGTACAATATAAACTAAGTATGAAAAATAATTTTGGAAGACATTTTGCTAAAAAAATGTTCGTTTCCCCTATATATGGAAACTTTTGGGACACCCTGTAGTATAAATTATATAAGGAATAACGAATGAAGAAAAGCTGAAATTACAGGGACAGTGTGCGTAACTAGGCAACAACATTCTCTTCAGTTACATGACCTGTTAGTATGTCCCAGTACTTGTGTAATCTTTTGCTGCACGATCAAAAGTATGTTGTTTTTCTTCACAAAAAGAATACATACGCCAACTGCATAGGCGGCACTTGTTCTTGAAGTCCCTATGGAATCAAAATTGAAGTTTTGTGGCATTTAGTATGAATATGTTGGCCTAGTGTGCTCCAAAACAATGACAAAATTTGCATTTAGAAGATATATGCATTCAAAATGTACAGTCTCTCTCTACCACCAAAACGGGTCAGCAATTTTGATGACATCATTCTGCACTTCAGCTTCTCATCAGTTTTTCTGTCCAATCAAATGCTTTCTAATAATAATTAATCTGAAGCGT
>CM042570.1:11450000-11477500 GCA_023630585.1 Cranoglanis bouderius
AATTCTGAACCAGTTACCCAGTTACAGCACATCGATGAAATGTCCATGAAGACAGCAATATCCTGTTCTGCCCACTTAATCACACACCTCCACCGTGATTAACACAAACACACTCTCAAATGCAAAACAGTCGTCTCGTCTCGTCTCGTCTCTGAACTGGTAGTCAAGTTGTGTTCGAGTCAAGTCCTAAATAGGGTTCAGGGGGACGAGTTGAAGGTGCAGTAAGACATTGTGTAAATTTTTAGAATAATTGGTGAAGTTCTGGTGACTGCTGACCTGCTTAGCAGAAAACAAGCATGCCAGTCCCTCTGACACCACAGGCTCTGCAAACAGTATAAAAACAAATGATGTAGACTAATGACATCCAACCAATCCGGACAAGAAGGCGTCTCCACGTGTTTTTCAGGCATTGCCTGTTGATTCAGAAAGCATTAGCACCTTGAGCTTTCCAGGACTCTGAAGAAAAGAGTAAAGCTGTGTCTTTTGTGAAGAAAAAGTACATACATTTGAGTGTGTAGTAAAAGAGCATGCAAGTACTGGGACATACTAACACGTCATGTAAAGGAAGACGACGTTGTTGCCTAGTTACGCACACTGTCACTCTAAACAAACTCCTTCTCGCATTTCAGCATTTCTTCATTTCTTCATTCATTATTCAATTCAATTCAGTTTTACTTGTATATTGCGTCTAACAGAAGTAGACACTGTCACAAAACAGCTTTACAGAAATACATACATTCAGGATATACATTTTAAATGTATGAATTTAGGGCTAATGAGCCAATGAGCAGCCAGAGGCGACGGTGGTGAGGAAAAACTCCCTGAGATGACATGAGGAAGAAACCTTGAGAGGAACCAGACTCAAAAGGGAACCCATCCTCATCTGGGTGACAACGAATAGTGCCATTATAAATAATTTATTCCTTATATAATTGATACTATATAATTTAATGTATCATACCCTTGATTTATTTATCCACATTTCATTTACACCTCTCTAAAATGCCTGCTTGAATTCAGCGAAGCAAACCGTCACAAAACTCCGCCTCCCTCGTGCAAGGAGTCGTGGGCGATATTAGCCAAAAAAGTGTCCACGGATCCACACTTCAAAAATCTACCAGAGGTTAGTAGACCATCCGGGTACCCTCGGGATACTCATTTGGGTCAAATTGAGACGCAAGAACTGTTTGAAATGTGAGATTTAAAATAACTAGCTTCAGCCAATTTCTGTAAAAATCACTGACTGTACCTTTCATTTATCAAATTGTCTCTGGCTACCTTAAAGAATACTACAGCAGTAGGCTGTAGTAACGTGGGGGACTAACATTATTTACTATAGAAGAACTTATTATCTGCATATCAGATCAGTCCCACATCAACGGTGGAGTCTCAGGAGCCAAGTCCAAGTTATAAATAAATGGGTCTTGAAAATAGTGACTTAATTTGGACTTAAGTCTAAATCCAGGTCTCACATACTACAGAATGGCACATGCACAGCAGTGTATGACAGCGTGTTAGATAGACAACATAAAAATGGTGTTTTTGTGTCAGTGTAAATTCAAATGGTGTTAGCGTTAACTAATAAATAATGGCAGTTTGTGTCTGAGCTGGCTGATGTGTAGCACGTTTGTGTAAAGTGTGTGTGTGTGTAGAGCCGCTACCTGTTTGAATGACTGTTGAGGAACTGAGAGAATAATCTCCCTTTTTCACAGCAGTGTTATTTTTTCCGCCCCCTGAATAGGTTCATTTAGAACTACCGTATGGGAGGGAGACTGTAAGGATTTGTGTGTGTGTGTGTGTGTGTGTGTGTGTGTGTGTGTGTGTGTGTGTGTGTGTGTGTGTGTGTGTGTGCGTGTGTGTGTGTAATAATACAGCTGTTGTTAAAAATCTCATGAACTTTTTGCTGAGTGCCTACTAACATCTGCCAGCCATTTACTGCTGTGTATGGTGTATGTGTGTGTGTGTGTGTGTGTGTGTGCATAGTGGTGGTATTGGGGGGTGTGGGGGCTAGTACTGTGGGGGGGGGGGGAAGTATTTGATCCACGGCTGATTTTGTACGTTTGCCCACTGACAAAGAAATGATCAGTCTATAATTTTAATGGTGGGTGTATTTTAACAGTGAGAGACAGAATAACAACAAAAAAATCCAGAAAAACACATTTCAAAAAAGTTATAAATTGATTTGCATTTTAATGAGTGAAATAAATATTTGATCCCCTATCAATCAGCAAGATTTCTGGCTCCCAGGTCTCTTTTACACAGGTAATGAGTTGAGATTAGGAGCACTCTCTTAAAGGGAGTGCTCCTAATCTCAGTTTGTTACCTGTAAAAAGACACCTGTCCACAGAAGCAATCAATCAATCAGATTCCAATCTCTCCACCATGGCCAAGACCAAAGAGCTGTCCAAGGATGTCAGGGACAAGATTGTAGACCTACACAAGGCTGGAATGGGCTACAAGACCATCGCCAAGCAGCTTGGTGAGAAGGTGACAACAGTTGGTACGATTATTCACAAATGGAAGAAACTGTCAGTCTCCCTCAGTCTGGGGCTCCATGCAAGGTCTCACCTCGTGGAGTTTCAATGATCATGAGAACGGTGAGGAATCAGCCCAGAACTACACGGGAGGATCTTGTTAATGATCTCTAGGCAGCTGGGACCATAGTCACCAAGAAAACAATTGGTAGCACACTACGCCTTGAAGGACTGAAATCCTGCAGCGCCCGCAAGGTCCCCCTGCTCAAGAAAGCACATGTACAGGCCCATCTGAAGTTTGCCTGAATGATTCAGAGGAGAACTGGGTGAAAGTGTTGTGGACAGGTGTGGTCAGAGCTCTTTGGCATCAACTCAACTCGCCGTGTTTGGAGGAGGAGGAATGCTGCCTATGACCCCAAGTCATAACACCATCCCCACCGTCAAACATGGAGGTGGGAACATTATGCTTTTGGGGTGTTTTTCTGCTAAGGGGACAGGACAACTGCACCGCATCAAAGGGACGATGGACAGGGCCATGTACCGTCAAATCCTGGGTGAGAATCTCCTTCCCTCAGCCAGGGCATTGAAAATGACCTTAATGACTTGGAGAGGATCTGCAAAGAGGAGTGGGACAAAATCCCTCCTGAGATGTGTGCAAACCTGGTGGCCAACTACAAGAAACGTCTGACCTCTGTGACTGCCAACAAGGGTTTTGCCACCAAGTACTAAGTCTAAGGGGTCAAATACTTATTTCACTCATTAAAATGCAAATCAATTTATAACTTTTTTGAAATGTGTTTTTCTGGATTGTTTTGTTGTTATTCTGTTTCTCACTGTTAAAATACACCTACCATTAAAATTATAGACTGATCATTTCTTTGTCAGTGGGCAAACGTACAAAATCAGCAGGGGATCAAATACTTTTTCCCCCACTGTAGCTCCTGGGTGTTTGTGCATGCAGCAATTGCTTTTAATTTATTTGATTTGTTATCAGTTCAGTTTTTCCCATTCACTGGAACATGAACAGATTCATTGTTGTGTGCGAAAACCATAGTGCTACAAGGTAATACAATCTCTCTCTCTCTCTCTCTCTCTCTCTCTCTCTCTCTCTCTCTCTCTCTCTCTCTCTCTCTCTCTCACATTCAGATTCCCTCTCATCTGGTGATGATGAAGATTATGATGAGGAGCCAGACGATGCAGGTAATGGAAATGGTGTGTTCCCTCAATTCATCTATTCTTTTTGAATTCTTCTTTTTGAATTAGCCCTTTCGAGTCGTTTTCCTGTATTTGACTTCGTTCGTGCTGGGCCTGTCATTCACTATTTCAGCTTACATTTCATTTCATCATCTACTCATCCCCTGTTACTAAAAACAGGGCCCCGCAAGGAACTTGTGTGTGTGTGTGAGAGAGAGAGAGAGAGAGAGAGAAAGAGAAAGAGAGAGAAAGAGATAATTGGAGTTTTGCTGACAGCTCCTGTGGCTCTTTTTGGACAAGGAGCACAAGGGTAACAGGAAATACAGAGGAAGCAGTAACACAGTGTAACTGAGAGGAATTGACTCGAGCACAGCTCTCTCATGTTGCTGCTGTTTGTATTTGCCTGTAAGAAAGAAATACCATCCTGAGCGAGGGAGGAGTGTGTGGCGTGTGACTGATGGGTGGGGAAGACGCGAGGAGGAGGAGAAACTTAAAACCCCTTTAGAGTGTAATGAGCATTAATCCACTTCTGATGGGAGAGAGAGATAGAGAGATTGAGACGTCATGTGAAAGTTCAGACTGGATTTCGAACATGTGAGTAGTCTGACTAATGACATCATCATCCTCCATGCTCAGCTACAGAGACGGCGCTCCACTCTGCGCTCTGTGTGTGTGTGTGTGTGTGTGTGTGTGTGTGTGTGTGTGTGTGTGTGTGTGTGTGTTACTGTCCTGCACACGCTGCACAGCTGATGAGTGATCCGTTCGTTTATGATGAGGCAGACCAAGGGCTGGGTTTTCGCTTCTCTGGAGCCTGCACTTTTACGTATGCGTCTCGTCTGCATCACCATCAGGGCTCACGGGGGGTTTTGGGCTGCATTGGACAGCCGTGCTGTGCTTTGTGAGCTTATTTTGGCAGGCTTGTAGTGTTCCACTCAAAGCTCCGATTGTCCTTAGTGGATTCGACAAGAGTGTTCAAAGAGGGCAAACTACCCCCAACACACACACACACACACACACACACACACACACACACACACACACACACACAGAGGGGACTTCTTAGGCTCCTGCTTAACACGCTCCACTGACCAGCAGCAAATCATCTGAGACTTGCATAAAACGTTCAGTGTGTATGAGTGCCAGCAGTGCATGTTTTTGTTTGTGTGTGTGCACTTGCGTGCACGCAACTACGTGTCTGCCGGACCTCTGTACCCATTATATGCCAAAGGAAATTCCAGCATGTCGATCACCCCTCACGCTCAGATCTCTGATACCAGCTCCATACCGGCTTGAGGCAGACAGAGAGAAAATAAATAGGAACATAGTCAAATTTTTGTATTGTTGTTATTTCTAACTTTTGCACAGTAACATTATGTGTGTGTGTGTGTGTGTGTGTGTGTGTGTGTGTGTGTGTGTGTGTGTGTGTGTGTGTGTACTGTGCAAAAGTTTTAGGAACCCTATTTTTTTTTAGTACAAACTTTGTTATGGATTTTTTATTTTATGACTTCTACATTATCAAGTCAGTACAAAAAAACATTTTAGATTCCCAAACATTAGTTTTCTAGCACAAAAGTAAATCTTACAGAAAAATGTTTGTATGTCATTAAAGAAAGCAGCATATTACATAAGAGACACTTTTCAGACAAAAAAACAATGAAGGCTGCTGGGTTTTGCTGCAAAAATAAGAAGCGAGTGCGAAAGTCAAAGTCTCCAGAAGAACTGTGGCTGGTTCTGCAAGATGCTCAATAAAACTTACCAGCTCATTTCCTTATAAAACTGCACTAATTGTACCGGAGACTGTACACATACATTCAGATTCATTAGATTTGAGGTGTGGAAATACAGATGATGCTTTGATGTAGGAACGCATTCAAGTTGTCTGCTTATATCACAGGAAACAGTTTCACCCAAAATCACAGCTTATGAAGGCAGAACTATCACTGTGCGTAAATAACTCTGAGGAAAGTTTCCACGTCCTTCAGTTTCCGTGCATAGATTTACATGCTGTATGTGTTTGTGTGTGTGTGTATGTGTGTGTGTGTGTGTGTGTGTGTGTGTTTTCAAACAAATCTTTATTCAGTCTTGAAATTAGACAGCCAGTCTGTCACTGCCACAGTGTGCAAGGAAAACTTTCCATAAACATTCACCCACACAGTGATTTAACTACACACAACGAAACACACACACACACACACACACACACACACGGACAAATGGACACTCATGGAGACGAAACACCCGTTTCACATAGCCTACTCTAAAATGAATGCTTATTATTTTATTTACTAAAAGGCACAAATCAGTTTTGAAAAATATAGGTTTTTACAGTATTTTAACAAAACGTGTGATTTCTTCCCATCAGAGGCGCCATACTGGACCCGCCCGGACCGGATGGAGAAGAAGCTGTTGGCTGTCCCCGCTGCCAACACGGTGAAGTTCCGCTGTGCTGCGGCAGGAAACCCCACCCCCACCATCCACTGGCTGAAGAATGGCAAAGAGTTTAAGGGCGAGCAGAGGATGGGAGGGATTAAGGTACATCCCTGATCTGTGTGGAGGAATGCTGAAGCCGTTAATAATGGAATTTGTGTTTGAATGTGTGTGTGAGTGTGTATGGGTATGGGGTTACACTTGATTAGCATCATCATTAACAGTTTACACAGATCATGACCATCTGCCCTTTCTCTCTCTCTCTCTCTCTCTCTCTCTCTCTCTCTCTCTCTCTCTCTTTCCACCTGTTGCTAGCTTACGACAGCATCATCGGCATGCCATCACTGTTGTGTCCTGCTCTTTCTGCCCTTCACACTCTCACATACACTCTCTGTATATCATATATAAGAGATTGTCAGATGAATTTTATTTTACTATCTGATTTTTTTTTTTTCCCTACAGAGTTTGCATGAAATTAATTCTGTAAGCCCGACGGTTAAAGTACCAAGTACAGAGTGGATTGTGAACGGGTCGACATTGTGAAATCTCTTAAACAAAGTTGTAGCAGAGAGATTTCTGTGCGTATTTTTACTGAAACCCTCATTGTTATATCCAGCTGTCTGGCGATAAGTTCATCTGTCAGGTCAGAGTTGAAGATGGCATTGACAGCTTTATTATTGCTTAGACCCTAACACACACACACACACACACACACCCACATGGGGTCAGGGTCAGGCCTCTAGACTCGGCTTGACAGCTACACAATGCGTTCCTGCAGCTTTTATTAAAGCAACAGGCATGAAGAAAAACCCTCAGCGTCATGCATATAAATGTGCACTCAGCGAGTGTGTGCACGTGTTGGCTGGCACTGCTGTACTGTGTCCTGAAAACAAAACAAAAAACTTTTTTTTTGCCATTTTCCTATATATATATATATATATATATATATATATATATATATATATATATATATATATATATATGTATATATATATATATATATATATATATATTTTTTTTTTTTACAAAATTAAGTTTTTATTTGAAAAAGAGGGTGTTTAATAGGATCACTACATACTTCAGTGTTGGGCAATGTGATGGTATGATATCGATAAATTATACCATGATACACTTTTGAGATATTATCATGTGTAGTGTGTGTAGTTTCACATCATTCAGTAACTTGGTGTTATAGATCAGTAGCTGATTGCGTTTTTATTAATTTCTTAGCAGACGTTGGCAGAACTAATATCATAGCACATCTCCAAGTATCATGATGCGATCATTTTAACATATCTGCCACTCTTTCACTCCAGCGAGGCTCAGTTAGGACTGAGGGCCTTTGTTTCTAGAATTGCTGATCAGAACTTGATTAATCGTGTGCAGATGTGCTAAGAATGCCTAATGAGCTTTAGGTGTAAGAGAATTAGCCAGCGCCTGTAGTCTTATTGTCTAAAAGTGTCTAGTCCTCAGTGGAAACAGTTGACTTTCCCACAGCTTTCTCCCTACACACACACATACTCACACACACACACAAACACACATGTGCGCAGAGCTCTGTATTGACTGGCAGGCCCGAGGGGTCAAAGTTCATCCTTCTATTGAGTTATCAGAAGGGGGCAGGTCTGCGTGGGTGTTGCCGTGGCGATTGAGAGTCAGTGATTGACGGGGAGGCGTGGCTTTTGTCATGGTCACATATGGCTACCAGAGTTTCATTGTTCACATGCTAATATGCAGTTCTACAGGTTAGTCACAGCCCCCTCAACACACACACACACACACACACACACTGGCTTTTGTAAAGGAGTGTGAGTTTGGTTGGTGTGTGTAGACGATACGTTAAACAGCTCAATCAGCAAGTCAGTGTGCAGAGATTAAGTCGTCTACATCAGTGTCTTAATTTTTTACATGGCTGTTAGTGGGGGGCTGACACTCTTAGCTTTGTGTTAATTACTCATCATTTATGTAAATTAAGGATACATATATTAGCATAAATACTTCATACAATTGAAGTATTTGAAATATTTATTTGCTGTAAAGGCATTTTAATTGAGTGTGAGTGGGCGTTTTGTCTGAGAGTGTGAATGTGGAAGGACAGGTTCTGTGTCCTCTGCTGGTACACGTCCCAGGTGAACAGCTTAGAGTTTATTAAAGGGATAGTTCACCCAAAAATGAAAATTCTGTCATCAGTTACTCACCCTCATGTCGTTCCAAACCAATAAGACTTTCGTTCATCTTCAGAACACAAATGAAGACATTTTTAATGAAACCTGGGAGATTTCTGTCCCTCCATTTACAGTCCATATAACCAAAACTTTCAAGCTCCAAAAAGTTCATAAAGGCATCGTAAAAGTAATCCATGTGACTCCAGTGGTTTAATCCCAATTTTATGAAGCCATATGAATGCTCTGTGCGCGCAAAAAACTAAAATTGTCTTTACTCACAAAATACCTTGACTTCCTCATGGATCCCTGACACACGTTCACGAGACACGAGAGCGGACAAAAAAATGCAAGTCCTCTATGTCGTTCTCTCGATACAAGACGACCCGGAAGCACTGCACTGTTTACAGCAGAGGAAGAGGGACGCTATACACAAACTGAGTCACATAGAACAAGCTTCGTAACAAAGAAGTCTACAGATTTCGACAGAGGAGGACTTGCATTTCTTTGTCCACTCTCGCGGACATTCTTTTGCCTGCTCTTGCATCAGCACGTGCGTCGTGGTCCTCTCGTGAATGCGCGTCGGAGATCAATGCGGAAGAGAAGATATTTTGTGAATAAAGAATTCATTTTAGTTTGTTTGTGCACACAAAGCATTCATATGGCTTCATAAAATTGGGATTAAACCACTGGAGTCACATGGATTACTTTTACGATGCCTTTATGAACTTTTTGGAGCTTGAAAGTTTTGGTTATATGGACTGTAAATGGAGGGACAGAAATCTCCCAGGTTTCATTAAAAATGTCTTCATTTGTGTTCTGAAGATGAACGAAAGTCTTATTAGTTTGGAACGACATGAGGGTGAGTAACTGATGACAGAATTTTCATTTTTGGGTGAACTATCCCTTTAAATCACTCTATATTAGTGAAAAGAGAGACTGTGTATGAGCGTTGGTTGCTGGGTGTACACATGCACGTGGCCTTTAGTTTGGCCTTTAGAACACTGATCAACAGTTCATGTCATTGTGTGTGATTATTGGCAGTCTGTAAATGGTAAACGGACATGTTTGATGCCGGGACTTCGGCGTATCCAATTAGAGCCTCACTTTCTGCACTGGTTCGAGAAGCAGAGAGAAAGAAACAGAGTTTTGTCATTTTAATGGCCAGCCCAGGGGTCAGAAGTTTTGCTTCCTGTCTCCGTGGGTCAAATTATGCTGCACTGCTGTCTAAATGAGCCTGCACCATCCTGACATTGCCATAAATCCTACACGTACACACACAGAGAGCGAGATAGAGAGAGGTGAACTTTCTACTGCCCTTTGCTTTGCCATTTATTCCTTTCACCTGTCCTCCATTCCTCTTTTTCTCTCATGCGCTCTTACTCACTCTATCTCTGTCACCCTTTTTCTGTTCTGTGTCTCTGCTCTTCCCAGGCGGTTCGGTGTCTCCTGCGTGCATCTCTCACTGCAGTGTGACTTCATCTCTCTAGACCTACCATAATGCTATCTCCCTCTCTTCTGGTTCCCTCTCTCTCTCTCTCTCTCTCTCTCTCTCTCTCTCTCTCTCTCTCTCTCTCTCTCTCCTTCTCTCTGTTCCATACTTTCTCTTCTGCTTTACTGTTACACGAACAGCTGAGAATACTTTAATCTTTTTTCCCCCCAACCAGGCATTGGGTTAAATGTAAACTCACATGATACCAACAGTCCTCCCCTCCGTCCACCTCCTCCTCCGACCCCCAACACACACGCAGCCCCGCTCTCTCACACACTCATCCTCTGATGCGGCATGTCCATCAGCAGGCTCTTAAGAGTCATTGACTCAGAGCGAGGGAGGGAGGAGTGGAACGACAGAGAGGAGGGGTGCTGGGGCACCATAAATGCTCGCCAACTTTCTAGGGCATGTGTGAATATATGTGTATAGCCCGGTCGGAGTTACCATGCAACTGTTCAAAAACACAGCCCATAATATTTACACAGTTACATTTTTTTCCACTCTGAACTTCAGTGTGCAGAGAGAGAGAGAGAGAGAGAGAGAGAGAGAGAGAGGTGTCCATATGTATGGTCTCTGAGAAGATTATGAATGGGTGGTAAGCTATTAGTGTGTGTGTGTGTGTGTGTGTGTGTGTGTGTGTGTGTGTGTGTGTGTGTGTGTGTGTGTGTGTGTAGGGGTTAAGGGTTTGTGTAAACATTAAGAAATGCACTTTGTAATCCGTCGGCACCAAGTCTGGTGATGTTAAATGTTCCATGTGAGTGGTGCTGTCGACATGGCATTCAAGTGTTTGTGTGTTTGCATGTGTGCGCGGGTGTGTGTGTGTGTGTGTGTGTGTGTGTGTGTGTGTGTGTGTGTGCGTGTGTGTGCTTCACTGTCAGAAGCAGGCTGTGAGTACATTCTGTATACGGCTTTACATCTTCTTTCTCCTCCCTCTATGTCACTAGCTGAGGCATCTGCAGTGGAGTTTGGTAATGGAGAGTGCTGTTCCGTCAGACAGAGGCAACTACACATGCGTAGTGCAGAACAAGTATGGGACCATCACACACACTTACCAGCTTGATGTACTGGGTAAGTGTGCAAACTCTTCCATTCTCAGTAGAGGCGGAACTCTGTAGGGAGCTCACGATCAAATTTCAAACCCGGGCACCATAATGATTGTAAAAATATCCTTTAGGATAAAGTGATTACTGAAGATGAATGAATGAACACATTTTTAAAATAACGTAGGCTATAATGATCCCTAATTCCCAGTAATATCCTCTGTACATACGGTATGTTCACTCCTACCTTGCATTTCCTCTCCCGCCCATTCAGAGCGTTCTCCTCACCGGCCCATCCTGCAGGCAGGTCTGCCGGCCAATCAGACAGTGGTGGTGGGCAGTGAAGTAGAGTTCCACTGTAAGGTGTACAGTGATGCACAGCCTCATATCCAATGGCTCAAACACATTGAGGTGAACGGCAGCCGCTATGGCCCCAACGGAACACCCTACGTTACTGTTCTAAAGGTACAACCCTGCCCTCCCCGCTGAGCACACACACACACACACACACACACACACACACACACACACACACACACACACACACACACACACACAAACTACTGACGCTCACACTACTGACTATCACACAGTATTGACTTTCACACAATACTGACCATCACACACTACTGATTGACGCACAGTACTGAACATCACACACTACTGATTGACGCACAGTACTGAACATCACACACTACTGATTGACGCACAGTACTGACCATCACACACTACTGACCATCACACACTACTGACCATCACACACTACCGATTGATGCACAATACTGACCATCACATAATACTGACCATCACATTCTACTGACTGTCACACAATACTGACATACTACTGACTGTCACACATGACTGACTGTCATACACTACTGACTATTAAACACTATTCACTATTACACTATCACACTCTGCTGACTATCACAAACTACTGACTATCACACACTACTGACTATCACATTCCTGACTGTCTGTTGACTATTACACACCACTGACTCACAGCCTACTGACTGCCGCACACTACTATCACATGCTACTGTGTATTACACACTACTCACTATTACACCCTCCTAACTCACACACTACTGACTGTCACAGTCTGTTCTCAGAAAGCTAAGAACATCTGCCACACTTAAGGACATCTGATCAACATCTGGATTTGCCACAATGCAACATGACTCCTGTTGTAAACCACAGGTTTTAGTTCACAAGGGATGAAAAATGGTTAATAAAATGGTTCATCTTGTTAGCATGGCCACCATCGAAGTGTTGTTTTTCTCCTTGTGCGTCTGACTGTGGTGTTTTTGAGTGCATTGTAAAACTAAATGATGTAATTGCTGAAAATCGCAGGTAAACTGCTGTCCGGCTGTAGGTATGAGGAGAACCGAAAAGGCTCTTGGCCAGTCCATCTAAGACAATAAAGATGTGGCAAAGAGTCTCACATGCCACCTATGTTAGCAACGTTGCATTCAGTAATGCCTGTGCGTGCCTCATAAGGGACAAGAGGAATAGGCTTCTTTCTCTCTCTTTCCTGCTCTCTCTTCCTCTCTCTCTCTCTCTCTCTCTCTCTCTCTCTCTCTCTCTCTCTCTCTCTCTTCTATCTATCTCTCTCTCCTATTTGAGAATGAGTAGGGAAACGAGGTGGTGCACATCTGTTTTGGGCTAAGCAAACCGCCATGCTGGCGTCGCGTGGGTAGACAGCCACTCTCCCCACTGCCCTGCTACCTCTGCAAAAGAGGAGGAGGAGGAGAAGAGAGGGAGTGAGAGATGAGGCACCCGAAAAAGCCATGGAAAAAATGAGCGCAGGAAGCAAGGGAAGGGCAGAGTCAGCAGGCAGAGGAGGGGAGAGCGACGGCTAGCCAGACCGCCACTCTATTTTCAACTCCCACATAATTGAAACAGTATTTTACAGCGAGCTGCGCACCCGTTTTTCCCTTCCCCACAGCCTCATCTGCGTGCCCCGAAACCTCCTCTCCCTCCTCCCTCCCGGCCCACAGCACAGAGCGACAGATCATGTGTGGCACGTAGTCTGCGGAGAGAGGGAAAACCGAGAGAAAACGAGAACAAAGCATATGTGTAATTGAAGTGAAATAAACGAGTGAGAGCTATGTTTGGAAGAATGAGAGGGAAAGTGTTTAAGCTGATTAGCACTTAGAGATGTGTATGAATCACAGAGCTAGCGTTTCTCTGTGCTGTTGTTTGTGCGCAGATCAAAGCTACGTGTGCATTTTCCATGTGTTTCTATTTAACGTCAGCTTGATATCTGTATCAGCTGCTATCTGCGACACTGGACTCTATATGAAATGTGGGTGTATGAAAGGGAGAGAAGAGCATTTATACAGCTCTTTATATATGTTTTGCCAGATGTTAATGAGTGTGCTGCCGCTTAATGAGTACGTGTGCGTGTGTTTGTGTGTGTGTGTTTCTGCAGAATCTGACTAGTAAGGATAAGGAATATGTTAATAGGCTCACTCTGTTGAATGTGACAGAGGAGGATGCAGGCCAGTACTGGTGCACAGGCTCCAATTTTTTAGGCAAGTCTGAGATCCCTTTCTGGCTCACAGTGCGTCAACCAGGTAAACCCTCTCCCCAGACACCTCGGAGTAACTGACCTCTGAACCGTCCAATCAGCTGCGCTTAATCACATTCTGCTTCCGGGTGGCGGTTACTGAAGCTGACTTTTTTTTACATTTCTTACTCAGCTGCGTGCGTGTGCGTGTGTGTGTGTGTGTGTGTGTGTGTGTGTGTGTGTGTGTGTGTGTGTGTTAATTTAATCTTTATTTCCTTGTCTTTTTGATGCAATCGTTGCAAAACCCCAGAAGGGCTATGCAAATTTGAACCACACACATTCCTATTGAATTCCCATACACTGCTACCCACAATTGAACCTCTGCTCTTTTTGCGGGCCCTTCCATCCACACACACATATGTACACACTTGGCAACTCTCTGTGATGAATGGATGGCAGTATTAACCATAGAAAGCTCAAAGAAGCTTTAAAGACATTAATGGCCACCTCACCGTGGAGCAATTTCAGCTCAACCTAAATAAGAAACAGACCCAGCAAGGAAACACACTGTTTTCAAGTGGAATGGTGGCACTAGGAGGTGGAGCCTCGTTTCTATTCTTCCAGGTCATCTCTCTGACAACAGCAAAGCTTTGCTGGTG
This sequence comes from Cranoglanis bouderius, assembly GCA_023630585.1. Lineage (NCBI taxonomy): Eukaryota > Metazoa > Chordata > Actinopteri > Siluriformes > Cranoglanididae > Cranoglanis > Cranoglanis bouderius. The sequence continues at coordinate 11,463,964 of CM042570.1, forward strand.
ATGTGGTAGCTGGTGATGGGAAAACTGCTTTTGCAAGGTGACGGGCTACGCTTCCTCCTCTTTTCTCTCTCTCTGTCTCTCTTGGGGTTTGTGGTTTATGAGTCTCTCTGTCTTTCTCTCCCTCTCCCTTCATCTCCCTCCTTCAGACTGCTGGCATTAACACTACGGATAAGGAGCTGGAGGTTCTGATCCTGACCAACGTGTCCTTTGAGGATGCGGGCGAGTACACATGTCTTGCGGGGAACTCTATAGGTTATACCCATCACTCAGCTTGGCTTACCGTTCTTCCAGGTACACCTTCTGTTCTTCTCCTGATCCCTCACTGCTTTCTTTTCTGCCTTCTGGGCCTCTCTGCTATACTCTTGGAGACTTTCTTTTGGTATTTGATTCCTCTGCTGCTTTTTTAATGCATTATGACACCGTTTCAGCATCACTCTTTTATTTATAAAGTGATAAATACATGTGGATAGATATTATTCCATAATTACTACTACTATTACTACTACTATTGTTTTTGTCTGATTTCTTAAATGTTACTATTATGCTAAATTGTCAGTAGATAGATTTATTTTACCATAAAGCTATAAGTCAGAATGTTTTGCTTAGTGCTGACGTTTTCTCATTGATTCTGTTTGAAGCTTCATATCAGTGGATCTGGAGCTCTCAGCTCAGGATGAGCCATTGGCGTTCAGTCACTGTTTCATTATTCCACTCTTATTGCCTCTGTGGGGTGTTGCAGTAAATGACAGCATCCATATATAGTCTCCACCCCAGCATTAACTCTTTCTGTCTCTCTAACAAAACACACACACCTACCTTCTTTAATTAAAAAAGTTCAGCTCATTTTTTTATAGTCTGCTCTTGGGACTTCGGGATGCCACATGAGTAAAGCAGTCCCCTGGGAGATGAGCATTATGGGATGTGTTTACCTGTAGGGGAGCATGACAGCTCAATAATTAGTTTGTATCACTTTGTGAGACTGTAAGTTGTCTGTGGGTTGAATGGCTCAGTTTTCCAAAGTACAGATTATTGATGGACTATTAGATTATTGAGCGGAGATCTCTCACAGATCACAGTAGAACATTTGTGCCAGCTCTCATTACACCATGTAAAACAACCCTTTTTTTTTTTTTTTTTTTTTTTTTTTTTGCCTTGTGCCAGCTGTAGAGATGGAGAAAGAGGACGACTACGCCGACTTCCTAATCTACGGAACGGGCTGCGTGCTTTTTATCCTCACAGTGATCATCATCATCCTCTGCCGCATGCGTATGAACACGCAAAAGACGCTTCCCACACCTCCTGTGCAAAAGCTCTCCAAATTCCCCCTCAAGAGACAGGTAACAGAAAGTAGATACAAGATTTGATCAGTTTATCCCCCTTTAATGCTCCCTTTCTTTCATTTCTTTCACCTTTTCATTTAATCAAATGATGTCCACGTTCCCTGTAACTGCATTATCATAAATATTTCACTATAGATGCTTTCTGAAATGTATGCATTCTACGAGTTTGAGGTATGAAGCATGTGTACGTGCACGTGTGTGTGTGTGTGTGTGTGTGTGTGTGTGTGTGTGTGTGTGTGTGTGTGTGTGTGTTTGCTTGTCCGTGGGAGAGTGAGAGAGTGGGAGTTTGTCATAGTTGTAGTGTAGCTGAAGATTATTCATATTCTCCCATGACTGCCAGTGTGCGGATCATATTTCACCTTCAGCGCAACCCAGTCTCTCTCAGTTGTTTTAAAGATTTTAAACGGCAGCAGCTGCAAATGAAAACACACACAGACTCTCTCCCACTTTCTCCCAGTCATTCCTCACACGCTCTCCCTCTACCGATGGTTAGTATAGAGTAATTGTACAGGTACCACTGCCCACTTCACTTGGAACCAAGGCAGTGAATCTGTATTTCAGTAATTCTGTAATCTGTCTTTACAGTGGTCTGCATTTTTATTTGTCGCAGCTCCCAGCACACCTGAACAAATTATTCTGTGTTCTTCATGGCTTGATACAGGTGTTTAAGGAGCCTGGAGAGAGCAAAAATGTAGACTGTCTGGGGATCCCCGAGAACCTCTTTGAAAAACATTGCCCTAGTCACTGTCTTATTCGTCTGGGAATTTGGGAAGTTGTGTATTGTAGGGGAAAAAATATTTAGATGCATTGCAGTTCTCTCTTAAAAAGCACATTGATGCACAAAACATAATAATCAGTCTGTTAAATATGTTTTATTGAAAAATGCCAACAGTACCGAAGACTCCCGACGAAAAAACACTATAAGTGTAACTGTAAGTGTTGTTTTTTTCTTTTCTTTCCATGATGGATGAGAATGATATTATGTTTTAAAAGCAGCAAACAGTCATACTGGAGAAAAGCTCATAATGGAGGCTGTTGAAATGAAAAATCATGATGCATAAAGAATGGTTTTGAAATTGCATTGTGGCACACTGAATCAAAATCAGTTTGAATTGTGAGGTGCCTAGAGATGCTCTCCATTTGATCATTTCATTTGATCATACACAGGTGGTGTGTGTGTGTGTGTGTGTGTGTGTGTGTGTGTGTGTGTGTGTGTGTGTGTGTGTGTGTGTGTGTGTGTGTGCGTGTGTGTGTGTGCGTGTGTGCATGTGTGTGCGATTGCAATGAGCTTGTCGACTCCGTGCTCATACTGTTTGTCAGGTATTCCTCTGTGGAGTCTACTCCAAAAGCAATTCTGACAGCACTTAGATTGAATCATCATTGCCTGAGCTTTTCATGTTCACACCGATAACACTGATCTCACACGTGAACTTGAAGCGAGGGGTGAGAGAGAGAGAGAGAGAGAGAGAGAGAGAGAGAAAAGAGGCGAGAGGGAGGGTTTGGTAACTGTGGAAAAATACCCTGAAAGTAAAGCAGAAGGAGGAATATTCACTGAAATAGACTCCTCATTTCGTGCTAGGCCATCCATCATCTTGAGGGGAGAGATATAGAGATATGTAGCAGTCAGTGTGTGTGTGACAGAGAGCACAAAAAAAGTACAGGAAGAGAGAACTGGAGACAAAAATCAGTAGATGAGCCGACGGTTCCTTAGGCATTCCCTTAGGAGATGAGGTGACATAGACATGTATGTGAGCTGTGTGTGTGTGTGTGTGTGTGTGTGTGTGTGTGTGTGTGTGTGTGTGTAGCCCTGAAATTATGCTCCTTATGTCTCTCTGTGTCCATCACGGCTTAGCTGGCAGCTGCAGTCTCTCTATTTCTCTGTGCAGCATTGGCTGAAGAGCACGGACAGTCACCATGTTTCTGTCTCTCACAGCTCAGAGAGAGACAAGTTTCCTTTTTGTTCCACACACCACAGGCTACACTTTTCATCTTTACCTCTACCTTGTTTCTATTACCCCACCTTTTTTCTAAGTGCTCTCTCTTTCTGTATTTTTTTTTTTTGTACTGTTTGCTCGTCTCCGACTCCGACAGAGACGATAACATTCTGTTCTGCTTCTTCACTTAAGCAGGTGTCCTTGGACTCCAATTCCTCCATGAATTCTAACACCCCACTGGTCAGGATCGCCCGCCTGTCGTCCAGTGACGGACCAATGCTGCCCAATGTCTCAGAGCTAGAACTGCCGTCAGACCCCAAGTGGGAGTTTCCTCGCTCAAGGTGAGTTACCTGCCTAGAGACACTGCCTATCAATATAGCTGAAAATCCAGAAAGGCAAAGAGCACCACATTTCAGTCTTACTAAATGAGGCCGTTTTTTCCAGAAGCTTCCTGTGTGTTAATCATTTCTTTTAGTATGAACCAGCTAACTGTTCTGTTTTGTCTGTGTGTGTTGCTATAGGCTAACACTAGGGAAAGCTCTTGGTGAAGGCTGCTTTGGGCAAGTCGTGATGGCTGAAGCCATCGGTGTTGATAAAGAGAAACCCAACAAGCCAATCACAGTGGCAGTCAAGATGCTCAAAGGTATGTGTAACATGGAGACACTGCCATATTGGATAGATTATATGGATAGATTATGGGGGGCATGCTGACTTAGAGGTTAGCACAGTTGCCTCACACCTCTGGGGTTGGAGGTTGGATTCTCGCCTCTGCCCTGTGTGCGCAGATCTTGCAGTTTCACCCCGTGCTTCAGGGGTTTCCTTCAGAAACTCCAGTTTTCTCTCCCAGTCCAAAGACATGCATTGTAGGCTGATTGGCATTTCCAAATTGTCTGCAATGTGTGAGTGTGTGCACACTTGTGCCCTGAGTCCCCCGGGATAGGCTCCAGGCTCCCCGCGACCCTGTGTAGGATAAGCGGTACAGAAAATGGATGGATGGATAGATTATGCTAACAGACTGCAGATCAGATGTGTTTATGCATTTCTAAAGAAATGGTTTATGCTGTGTTGTCAGACGATGGCACTGACAAGGACCTGTCTGACCTGGTGTCTGAAATGGAGATGATGAAAATGATCGGCAAACACAAGAACATCATCAACCTGCTTGGGGCATGCACACAAGATGGTTAGTGCTCACACAGACAACATGCACACACCATTAAATGCATGTGTTTGTCTAAATCTACACCTGGATTTGTGACAATGTCCATAGGTAAAAGCGCTATATAAACACAGTGGAGCTCTCACTCGTTTAAATCTTTAATAGCTGAAAAGTGTCAATGTGTACGTGTAGGTCCTCTCTATGTGTTGGTGGAATATGCCTCCAAAGGGAACCTGAGAGAGTATCTGCGTGCCCGGAGGCCTCCCGGTATGGACTACTCGTTCGACACCTGTAAGATTCCAGACGAGACTCTCACCTTTAAGGACCTGGTGTCCTGTGCCTACCAGGTAGCCAGAGGCATGGAGTACCTGGCCTCTCAGAAGGTACCATCAAATCTCACACTACTGACCTGATGTTGTGTGAACACTATAGGATATCACATCAGATAGGATATCATATTTTGTATTAGCTATTTCCTCAATGCTTAGAAATTATATGTTTGTGTATTACGATGGGTGTAATGTAATGCGGAAAAAGCAAAATTCTCTGTCCTGAAGACTCCTTCAATAATTGTTAAATAATCATCTCCTTACAGAAAGCTTCGACATATAAACAACTGCTGTTTTTCTTTGTTAAATAACAACACTTTTTAAAATCTATTTATTTTTAATCTAGATTAGGTGGAGCACCATGCAAGTCAGTGTGAATTAGTTGTTATTATAGACATGGTAACATATTAGAACGAACGCCTTAATTTACTGTAAACCTGTGATTTGCATTACAGTTGGCACTAATGCCAGAGCTTTGCTGTGACCAAAAATTAATCACCTTCCCTCATGACCAATCATATTCGAGAATTTAACACCACTGTGGTATAAGAAATGGAACAAGGCTGAGTCTCGATGGCCAGTGACACTGTGCAATTTTGAACCCATGTGGGCTTTTAAAAGAGACCACTGTGCTGTCGGATTTAAAATTTCACACCCTTTTGCAACCACTCGCCCACGTCAGTGCAGATGTGTTCCTTTCTGGCCATAAAAATAACACCTGGGCAAGAACGGGGGTGGGGCACGTTCGATGGAATGGCATACACTCAACTGAAAAGAGAGCTTTTACTGTTGGATAAATTTCTTTCAGATGAATTGAATGATGTTTGTGGTAGACACATGATTAGCGGTGATGACCTCTCCTTCTCTGTGCGTGCAGTGTATCCATAGAGACCTGGCGGCCAGGAACGTTCTGGTGACGGAGGATAATGTGATGAAAATTGCTGACTTTGGTCTGGCCAGAGACGTGCACAATATAGACTACTACAAAAAGACCACCAATGTGAGTTACTCCAGCTTCTCAAATGGCTGTACCAAATGGTTAGGGGTGACTAAACTGCCAATATAGTTTGTTGCTGTTGGTGTAAGTTGGCTTTGCTGGCAGTGCCAAATTGTTTATGCTGACAAGACAAATACTGATGATGTTCTTGTGTAAAAATGCATGAAATAAACACAAAAGAGTCTGTTTCTATGAATATCCCAACGATATCTTCTGGAAAACTGTGTCATGCCCATAACCAAGGTTATTCAAACTGTAGTGTTGAGCTTTAGTGAACCATGTGTATGCAGTTGAGCAGTGGGAGAAGTTCAGCAGAGGACACAGCTTAGAATCCAAGGGACCTGCGGCAGTCCTGAGGGGTTTTTGCCTGTGGGAATGTTTAATTGTGCTCTATGGTGGAAGCAGAGTATTATATGGGACAGTAGAGGATTAGAACAGCGCTGTGTTGATGTTAGCTGGGTGTCTGTGAGCCCTGCCGGCTCAGCTCATCTCTTGTTCTGATCTGCTGTGTATGCTTTCAGGGTCGTTTGCCCGTTAAATGGATGGCACCGGAGGCTCTGTTCGACCGGGTCTACACACACCAGAGCGACGTGTGAGTTGACAATGCCACGCATACCTGTTATTTTCCCCTTCACTCCATCTTTTCTTCACAACACTGGAGTACGCCGGTGTTTGAGCACAGTGACTGTATCTGTTAGCATCAAACGCGGCCGAGCGTGTGTTTGTGTGTGTTTTACTGTCATTCATCGATGCACCCATTCCAACTTAATGGTGTGTGTGTGTGTGTGTGTGTAAGATGAGAGCAGGTTCCTGTTCATCGTCTGTTCTCACAGTCAGGCTTGATTGGTATGTCAGTGTAACACTGTAGTACAGTGATACAATAGTGGCTCCCACACACACACACACACACACACACACACACACACACACACACACACACACACACACAGTGCAATATTTCCCAATGGAATGTAATCATTCTTACCTAAACTCAGACTGCAGTAGTGAAATCATATTATTAGCTCTAGGCGCTACAATACTGGGAAAAGAAGTGCTTTATTTTTGCTTCTACTGTGTCTGTGTGTGTGTGTGTGTGTGTGTGTGTGTGTGTGTGGGTAGGTGTATGTGTGTGTGTGAGTGTGTGCACGCGCCGCCCATGGAATTGTTGCCTGCTGATGTGTGTGAATGAGATCTGCGTCTGACATAAAGCTAATGAATGGATACTGATGAGATGATGGGCCAATTATTCAGCATTCATAGAGATTCTGATGTTGTGTGTGTGTGTGCATGTGTGTGTGTGTGCGAGAGAGAGAGAGAGAGAGAGAGAGAGAGAGAGAGAGAGAGAGAGCGAGAGAGAGTTTAGCTAGCTAACGTGAACTGGCTCTTAACACCCCTTGTCTTTTAGCGTGGCTAATTTGATTAGCACTGCACAGTGGGGGTGTGGAAGAAATAGGGCCAAACAAAAGAGCCCTGAGTTAACAGAACAGCTTGTGATAACACACACACACACACACACACACACACACACACACACACACACACACACACACACACACACACAAACACTGCTTTAATGGACTTGCCTCTCTTATCACAGACACACATTATAAGCCTCACTGAGAACTGGCCTCTCACATCCGCCAACAACCAAACACCCCAGAGAGAGCGAGACACTGAGAGAGAGAGAGAGAGAGAGAGAGAGAGAGAGAGTTTTCTGTGGTGTTTCCACAGCTTCTTATCCATGCAAGATGACAAATTTTATATAACAATCTACCACCAGAGTCAGAAAAAGTGGCCCCAGTAGTCATCCAGATATTCACATCGTACAGCGAGCCATCATCCTCTGCCCGGAATGCCCTTGTGGCTCTGTCCACTTGTCCACCCACAGCTGTTCTCTTTTTTGATTGCCTCTTTCTCAGTCTATATTCACCTTTGGCTTTTGTGCTCTTGCAGCTGGTCATACGGAGTGTTGCTATGGGAGATCTTCACTCTGGGAGGATCGCCGTACCCTGGCATCCCTGTCGAGGAGCTCTTCAAGCTGCTCAAGGAGGGCCATCGAATGGACAAACCTGCCAACTGCACTCATGAACTGTATGTCACTGAACACACTCACCTCAGCTCAAAACCTCCTTAATCCTGCATGCTTTTATTCTGCAGCAAACATTTCATATTGTGTCTCATACATCAGTGAATACTGTTCATCAGTTTAGTGTTCATGTGTGCAAGTAGATAATTCTATATAACTGCAGTGTGTTAGTGTATGCAAATGCCCAATGCGAAGTGTTTTATTCCGTCTTTCGGATGAGACGATAAACCGAGGTCCTGACTCTCTGTGGTCATTAAAAATCCCAGGTCACTTCTCGTAAAGAGTAGGGGTATCACCCCGGTGTCCTGGCGAAATTGCCCCATTGGCCCTTGTCTATCATGGCCCCCTAATAATCTCCATCCCTGAATTGGCTACATCACCCTCCTCTCCTCTCCACCTATAGCTGGTGTGTGGTGGGTGTTCTGGTGCACTATGGCTGCCGTCGCATCATTCAGGTGGATGCTACACACTGGTGGTGGTTGAGGAGATTCCCCCTGTACTATGTAAAGCACTTTGAGTGTCTAGAAAAGCGCTATATAAATGTAACCAATTATTATTATTATTACTTTACTTACTACAATTTTTCATGACTCACAGAATGACACGTCGCCCATTTTATCTAATTATAGTTACATTTAATGTTGTTTGCGAGACAAGTTATAGCAGCAATAAATAGTCATTCTATCACTAGCCTCTCTTTTTTTTCTCTGTCTGGAAGCTAATAAGACAAAAAACAACTTGTTTGTGTTGTTGCCAAGAAACCACAAAGCAGAAAGTCATCTGTCCTGAAGACTCTCCCATGCAAAGCTTCAAAACTTGCAAAGCTTCAAAACAGCCCTGCTGGGGAAAAAAAACAAAACAATACAAACCCTCACAGAATTTGTAATGGTTATAATGGTTATGATGGGAATTGTATTAGTTTGAATGGAAACTGTAATGGTCCCTTTGGGTCTCTACTGGTAATTTGTTGCCTTCTGTTGGTGGCATGTTATGTCTAGTGGATACAATTAAGGACCAATAATGATAATGGTTTTAATGGTTAGTTGATGGTTTGTAATGGTATTTGTAGTGGAAACCATTAGAATGGTTTCTATTGGGGGTTTTTCCCCAGCAGGGAGCTCTACCTCTGACTGTAACAAAGCACTGACTGACTATAACTAATGTCTCTTTGTTAATTAACAACATTCAGTAGTCTTAGATTATGTGGCCAGACAAGTCCCTGTGAATTAGCCATTACCATAGAAACCAATGAGATTTGAGAATTCAACAAAGAAATGTAATAAATGGAACAGCATACAGGAAAATGTATTGGTCATTTACTGTCTCACTCAAATGGCTTCTTTCTGTAAAAATAAGTGTTTCTCTTTAGCGAGAACCACTCTTTAGCGAATGCTAGCATTTAGCTCATTATCAAACTGTTATCTAAGCCAGTGGTTCGCAATGCTTTTTACATGAAGCCTCCCTGCTTATGTTTCAGAAAAGTGGTGGACCGCTGATCTAAGCTATCTAAACTAAACATTCATTTCTATGCCAAAATAATTTTGACACTAAGTTCAAACTCACAATAAAGTGCTACATGTTGAGTGTTTAAATTTATTTTGACATTGACATTTCAATTACGTTGTCACCCCTGCACCCCCCCCCTTTAAAAAAAGCACAGCATTGAATACAATTATACACTATATTAATGTACTGAGGAAATATGATATGAATATATTATCATCTGAAGTTCTTTTCTGGAAAATGTCGAAAATGCGGTACAATTAATGGTATCTGTGTCCTACTGTTAGGTATATGATCATGCGTGAGTGCTGGCATGCTGTTCCGTCTCAGAGACCCACATTCAGACAGCTGGTGGAGGATCACGACAGAGTTCTCTCCATGACATCGACTGATGTAAGAATGTCCACATATTCTCTCTCCATCTCTCCCTGCACTCTCCTGCTATTATGTTACTACTCAGTGCCTCAGAGATATACTCAGCTGTTATGTATTAAGAGAAACCCCAGCATTTGCGTGTGCTTGTGTGATCTCTGCAGGAGTATTTGGATCTCTCAGTACCGTTTGAACAGTACTCTCCCACCTGTCCAGACTCGAACAGCACCTGCTCCTCCGGAGATGACTCTGTGTTTGCTCACGATCCCCTGCCTGATGAGCCGTGCCTCCCTAAACACCACCACAGCAACGGCGTCATACGGACATAGAGGCTTGAAACACAACAGCAGCAGCGTTATACGGGTGTAAACGGCTTATACACGGCAGCGGACATGGACACCCTAAAATCCGTCGTAATGACGGCATTATGAGAACATAAACACCCTTAAGAGGAAGTTGGAGAGGGCTCAGGGGTCGAAGACAGGTCACCCTTCAATCCCCTGATAAACATCCAGATAAGGAGGAGGTTCAGTGTTGCACAGTGTTGCCACACCAAACTAATCCGCTCGGCTCACTGCAAAGTTCGAGTGGGAAACAAAACTGAATGTACACTACATCAAGGCTACCATCACCACATTTCCTCTTCCTCATGCCCTTCTTCCATTTATAAGCAGACATCCTGCTTTTAGAAAATCATGCTTTTTTTTTTTTAAAGAGAATTCCTATTTTTCTACTCTGCCAGTTTATTTTTTCTTTAACGCTTGGCAATCTGAAGGGTGAAACCATTCCGTGCCTATCGAACAAACACAGAACCAGCGGAACAGTGGGGACTTATTATACAGTAGCTACATGTTAGAATGACACCCCGAGTCATTCCATGTAGGACAACTTGGAGCTGATGGGAAAATATTTGATTTGTGTGAGAATCAAACTTAAACCATTGCTTTCAAACATATGGCCAGTTTCGGTTTTTAACTGTTACTTCTTTTTCGTTTTTCTTTCTTCACGAGAACTTCTGACATGCCAATCTGTTAAAGGAGAAGAGTCCCAGATGTGAGATTTGATTTGAGGAAATGTAATTGTGTGTTTTGTATGTATCGAAATTTTCTATTGTAAATATACAGATATAAATATGTATCATATTGCAGTCCACAGCAGTGTATGTAAGAGAAAAGAATTGATTTAGAAAAAAAAAAAAAAAAAAAAAAGTTTAAAAACAATGCATTGCAAATGAGCATACATTGTTGAGGTCATGTAAACATTTAATCTTAAAAAGCTAAAAGTTTTATTTGAATTAACATGTATATTTGTAAAGCTATTTATAGACTTAACATAATGATTTTAAGGTCTAAAATTATAGTCTAGGGTTTTGGTACTGTAAACAAAGGGTTTTTTTTTGTTGTTGTTGAGTTTCATTTTGTAAGTTATTTACCACAGGGGTGCAGCATTTTCTCAGCCAGTAGATTTGGTGGTTTTTTGTTTTTTTTTTTTTGTTTTTTTTGTGGCTTTTTGTTCCTCTTTATTTTCTTTTGTGTTCCATCTCTTTGTTTACAGTGGCAAGAATGTATAAACACTATTGGCAATACAAGTACCAGCATAATGCCATGAACCAGAAGTTGAGTTCTGAGATGAAATGAGAGTGCCACATGTTTTACATTGTGTTGACTGTGATGTCAGTGTTAATATCTGGAATACAGGGACCACACGTGATTTTTCTCTGGAGAAGAAAAGACTTCTGAGAGCTAAAGAATTCAGCACTTGCCAGAGTTTAACGCAAAAAGCAATCACCATAAACTAATATTTTATATAAATGTACACAATTCCCCTATAACCTTTCCCTTCACCTTGTTTGCCCTAAAAAAAATTTTTTTAAAAAGTAAATAATGCAGGGTTTTTAAGTTTGTCCAACACAGGTAAAGTATTTAAAAAGCTTTACAGAAGGGACAGCCTTCTCAGAGAATGAACACTGTGGGCCTGTATGTTGCTCTTTGATATGAAGGAATGCTTTGTGGTTAAAACCCAAATGGCGTCAGTTAAGATAGTAGAAACTATATGGTCAAACCATTTTATAAATGTGTGTTTTATGATTGCCGTTTTTCATTTACGCTAAAAGAAAAGTGTGAAATACTGCGAGGTATCTTCCATCACTATATTTGTGCAAAGTGCCAAAATCTTCCATCTGCCAAACGTTTCTGTTCTAAGCCAGATTCTTTCTTCCTCTTCGATCTGAGAGTGTGTTGCAGATATGTGATTGTCTCTTGCTTTGTGAGTCAAACAATGCGTTAGGGTTTGGTTGTGTCTCAGGGTGTCCTTAGACAATTGTGCATGAACTGGCAATAATGTATAAAGGGACAAAGGAAGAGACAAGGTGATGCACTTGCTGCTAAAACAAACAAAAAAAAAATATGTAGATTTAATGTCTGAGGAGTGTGAAGCTCTTTCTCTGTCCCGGCAAAGTTATTATGATCGGCCCATTTTCTATTCATCAAGTGCCTGACCCATAGGGAGGGTTTGATGTTTTGCTAGAGGTTTTGAATGTACAGCCACAGCAGCAGAGACGTAAGCAGGGTGTTTCTACTTCTTTACTGTTGTTGTTGGATTACAGCACCCAAAACATTCATTGGGAAAGTTCCATCTCTTCTTCTTCCAATCGAGAGAGTCCCTAAAAAGAGAGCGCTCAGAAACACGCTCTTCCTCCTGAATGGCTCTCCTCTGTATGACCTTTAACCTCTGGTTCACCTGCAAAATCCCCCTATACTCTACTACTGAAGGCCCCACACCCCCACCAGCACTGTGATGCTGGTCCTTTCCCCCACAAATATTTATTGTATTTATAATTTAGTTTGTTAAGATGTGTGTACAACAGTGTTGGTTTTGTGACACTCTTGTAATCTAAGATTGAGGTAGTACCAAGACGTGTTTTGGGGTTGAAGAGGGTTCAATTCCAATGAAAATGTTTACATTCTCTTCCAGACATCATGTTTTTCCTGCGGCTTTTGAACTGGCTGGAATGATTAGCAATACGGTCTAATGACCACATTATTATTATTCACTTGACTTTAATGTGTCCTTTCTTTTAGCTCTATATGATAGTTTCATTCAGCTCTTATTAGAGGATATTACAGTGAAATTACAGTTTTAATTTGAAAATTATTACCATGCATTGAGTAGATTTGATATAGTTTGATGATTTTTTTTTTTTTTTTTTTTTTTTTTTTTTTTTTTTTTTTTTTTTTAAACTAGGAGTGAAAGTGATCTTTGCAGTATTTTCTCACAAAGGAAGTTGGTCCGACAGTGCATTCCATGTAGACTTTTTGGAGGAAATAAAGTTTGCTGAATTAAAGTAGCAAGTCATTCAGCCTCGTTCTGTTTCTCTCACCTTCTAACATAGAGACATGTGCAAACAAAGTTTACTAACGATTTGATATGAATGCCTTCTTTTATTTTTCGTCCATGTCCCTGTTCTGAGAACATTCCACTGTATTTCTGTTTCACCCACAGCGGTGAACTCCTCCATACTCACAGTCTGTGCCTGACAAAACATTGCTGTTCATTAAAAGATTTTCAATAAACACACTACATTAAAATGGTGATATTTTATTCTGTGCACTGCGCATCATGACATTGCTGCTTTTACCTTCTCTTCGTTTTCTACTTGGATTAATTTATGAAACAGTTTTCTTATTATAAACTGAAAAATACACTATATGGCCAAAAGTCTGTGGACACCCGTATGTGGTTCTTCCCCAAACTGTTGCCACGAAGGTGGAAGCACACAATAGTATAGGACGTCTCTATATACTGTAGCATTACAATT
>CM042570.1:11482500-11697500 GCA_023630585.1 Cranoglanis bouderius
TGCTCTCTGGGTGGGATGAATGGCATACTCTTTCTCAATCACAGTGACACTAGCCTATTGTGAGCTCATGTATGCAGAAGAGGGTAGAGAGCCCTTTCCTGCAATCCACAGAATGAGCAGCAGTTTGAAAAGATGCAGTTGGCTGGCTTTGTGTGTCTTGGAGAAAGCACATGATAGTCTTCACCCTCCCTGGTTGGTAGCAGTCATACGACTGGGGAGCACTGGTTGGTGGATGGGAACTGGCAGGTGACCAAATAGGGGAGATATGAATCTCAGCAATATGAATCATCCAACATTCCATTTGCAATTAAAAAAAAAAATGCAACTATGCTAAAAATTATGTATAAAATGCAGAATATGTTAGCTATGTAGTTAGCACACACAGGCATAAAAAGCTTGTACCAGCTGGTGGGGTAAAGCAGGTAGCTAGATTAAAGAATATTCCTCAGTCTGATTTGTACATGAGATTACTGACATCACCTACTCCCAATACTCCTGCATACCTCTGACTGGCCTGGAAAGAAAATGTGAAAAAAAAAAATTGTAAATTTACCAGAAAATCTGTCTTGATAGCTCCTTTTAGAAATAGTTTCATTACTTTGAATTACAATCAGTGCTGCAAGAAAAAAAAAAAAAAAAAACAGCTATCAATCAATGATCAATTAATAGATAATCATACAGTCCCCTCCAAAATTGGAATGCACTGCCAATGCTTTTGGCCACTTTTGTTTGAACCCACCCATTTTTCAAGTGTTCACATATATTGGAACATGTGACTGACAGGTGTTTCATGTTGCCCAGGTGTGCCCTGTTAGATTGATTGTTTAAACAATTAATATCTCTGAATATCTACTCTTGGTTTGAGCCCTGGGTTTTACATGTGAAGACTGCATTTTTTTAAAAAAAGGATAAACCAACATGAAGACCAGAGAGCTGTATATGGGAGAAAAGCAAGGTTTTGAAGCTGGGAAAGAGGGAAAATCGGTCATAGGCATTACAGAAACATTGGGCATAGAAAATACAACAATTTGGAATGTCCTGAAAAAGAAAGAAACCACTGGTGTACTAACAACCAGACATCAAACAGGTCAGCAAAGGAACACAACAGCAGTTGTTGACATTAACAGTGTGAGAGCTGTGAAGAAAAACCCAAAAACAACAGTCAATGGCATCACTAACAACCTTCACAGGGGAGGGGTGTCGGTATCACAATCCCCCATTTGAAGAAGACTTTGAGAGCAGAAATATAGAGGCCATACCACAAGATGCAAACAACTCATCAGCAGTAAGGATCAGAAGAACAGACTGGAATTCACAAAGAAATACAGAGATGAGCCAGAATTAATCTCTACCAAAGTGATGGAAAGGCCAAAGTGTGGAGAAAGAAAGGATCTGCTCATGATCCAAAAGATAGAAGCTCATCGGTCAAGCATGGTGGAGGTAGTGTCATGGCTTGGGCTTGCATGGCTGCTTCTGGAACAGGCTCACTAATCTTTATTGATGATGTAACTCATGATGGTAGCTGCAGAATGAATTCAGTCTACAGAAACATTCTGTCTGCCACTTTACAGAGAAATGCGTCCAATCTAATTGGGAGGAACTTTATCATGCAGATGACCCAAAACACACTGCCAACAGATCAAAGGACTTCATCAAAGGGAAAATGTGGAAGGTTTTAGACTGGCCAAGTCAATCACCAGACCTTAACCCAGTTGGGCATGAATTTCATCTCCTAAAGAGGAGACTGAAGGGAGATTCAACTCGTATTCAACTTTTGATCTCGAACACAAATGTCTTCAGTGTATAGCTAAAACAAAAGAATTGGCTTGCCGTTCCAATACTTTTGAAGGGGAATGTATACCAAAACAATATGATAGCATTCTACCTGGAGTAGTCTTCTACAGGAGTATGAAAGAGCAGTGCATTAGACCTCTTTCCTACTCCTGTGCATATCAATACACCCTTATACCAAAGATCTATTACAATGTTACGATTAGACATCTTTTCTGTTTGAACAATGAAAACACAACACAGTGACGTGCAACAATCTCACTTCCAGCATGCAGATGTCCTTTGTTTCTGGTTCTGACCTGTTAGTGTGCCGTGTGTCTGTGAACTATTTAGTCCCCAGACCAAAGCAAATCATCGGCTATATCAACCAAAACAGCACACAAACTTCAGACTGAGATGAAAGACGAAGAGATTAAAGGAAGGTTAAGGAAGGCATGAAAAGATTGTAGATGTGAAGCTTCAGCAGGTGAAGAGCTTCAGTCTGGAAACATACCGGGTCTTTCTATTGTAGTTTCCAATGAGATGCAATATTTGTGTTTATACCTTAAAGTGTATTCACATAGACATTTCATTAGGGTTTCGCTAAACACAATACCTGATCTATGAACCGAACAGGCCAAACTTAGTACTATGTGTTTTAGTTCAGTGAGACGAGAGGAAATGGATTAATGAGCTCCCTGCCGTGAATGTTTGTGAGAAACAGGAAGAGATAACGGAGGGAGCGAAGCTCCAAGAAGACAAGTAGCACTCTCAATAATAAAGAGGAATGCAGTCTATGGTATGTGTGTGTGGTTTTTTTTAAATACAGCCATTCACCCTAAAAGGTAAAGACTTTGATTTGGTCAGTTCTTCAGGTCAGTGGCAGTTTGGTAGATAACAGGAGTTTCACTGGAAGGAATGCTGTTGTTTTTATTGCTGCTGGCAAATGGAGTGTGATTCAAAGAAAGTACTGTCGACTTATTTGCTGTGAAATTAGGAGTCATTATTACTGATAAGACTACTTCCACATGTGCAACCTGCCTCTCACGCTGCCCAAGGAAAAGATGGAGACAGGTATCAGGCTGTGTGCGTTTGTGTATGTGGGCATGTTTTTGTTCTTGACAGGGACCAAAATGTGTGTGTGTGTGTGTGTGTGTGTGTGTGTGTGTGTGTGTGTGTGTGTGTGTGTGTGTGTGTGTGGGTGGGGGGGGTGATAGTGAGCTAACACAGCGTTGGATAAAGAAACACTACTTGCATGTTAAAATTATAACCTAGCAACCGTTCAGAGATAAACACTTATTTAGTGGCAATAAATTAGGTGTACCAAACAATCATAAAAAGTGGAAAATGAGAATCCCCTCATTTTGGTTCATTTGGAAAATGAGGATCTGGCGCACTTGAGCATGTTTAGAGCGTTCAGACAAAAAAAAAAAAAAAATCTAATTTGGATTACTTATGAAACCGGACAAATAACAGACAATGTTTATGTTTCAAGTATTCTTACATGATACTTACATACTAATTTTTAATTGGGCCTTATGGGGGGGGGTCCCTTAACGCCTCAAATCAAACACTGAATATCTGGCACTTTTGACCATGTGGGGACATTTGGCTGGTCCCCACAAGGAAAAATACCAAATGTTTGCTTTGATTACTGAAGTTAAGGTTAGGGTTAGATTTAGGTGTAGCATAAAATTAATTAGCTGTATCAATAATTATGCCAGTGGTAGGTCCTCACAAGGATAGTAAGACAAGGTGTGTGTGTGTGTGTGTGTGTGTGTGTGTGTGTGTGTGTGTGTGTGTGTGTGTGTGTGTGTGTGTGTGTGTGTGTGTGGGTGGGTGGGAGAGCCAGAGAGAAATAAAAGAGACAGATAATGTAAAGTGTCCTAATTCTCAGAAAAGACAGATTTTATTTTGATAGATTACTGAAAAGAAAAAAAAAAGATCACATCTCCTGCAAACAGAAAAGATCAGTGGGGATGGAATTTGTCAGCACACGGTGGATGTCGCACTATGCTGCTAGCACCAAAATGCACACAAACACTCACTCATACAAGTCTACGTTATATATAAAGTCAAAATACAAGACTGTATCCATGCAAATGTCCTTCCTGTACAGGGACACCATAAAGCGTTTTACACTGGGGTACCGGAAAGTTAAGCAGCATACTGTACATGTGGTGTGGGCTATAACGTCACACCCGAATTATAGTCAAATTTGCTTTTAACAGAGATATGTGTTGATTATAATAATCATATTACAGCGCGGTTATTAATTACGCCCCTGTCGAAATTCATCAACCAGGATTTTGATGTTGCTATATTATATTTATTTATATATATATACTATATATACTTAAATAAGTGTATCACAGTATATTTAAGTATATATAGTATATATATACTTAAATATACTGTGATACACTTATTTTGCTTTTTATTGTTCTCATAATAATGTTAGATGGCTAGTTACAATTGTCTGATAGTGAGCTAACACAGCGTTGGATAAAGAAACACTACTTGCATATTAAAATTATAACCTAGCGATCGCTCAGAGATAAACACTTATTTAGTGGCAATAAATTAGGTGTACCAAACAATCATAAAAAGTGAAAATGAGAATCCTTTCATTTTGGCTCATTTGGATCCAAATGAGGATCTGGTGCACTTGAGCATGTTTAGAGCTTTCAGGCAAAAAAAAAAAAAAAAAAAAAAATCTAATTTGGATTACTTATGAAACTGGACAAATAACAGACAATGTTTATGTTTCAAGTATTCTTACATGATTCACCATGGGATCCCCCAAGTTAATTTTTTGGGGCCTTTCCCTTAACGCATCAATTCAATTCTTTCAGCTTATAAGTTACTTAAGATGGATACGGGAGCCACTATGTTCATATATAAACCTAAATAAATATTTTTAAGGAGCACTAAAGCCAACTGTGTATATAATGCAGAAAATCTCCTTTATCATTTCTATATTTTGCAGTTTCCGTATAGTGTCTCTCTGACTATAGTGCTCTATACAGAATAGTATACATCCATTTTCCATACCTCTTACCCTACACAGGGTCGGGGGAAGCCTGGAGCCTACCCCAGTGGACTCGGAGCATGAGGCGGGGGACACCCTGGACAATATCACACACGCACTCACACACCCATTCACGCACTACGGACAATTTAGAGATGTCTTTGGACTGGGGGAGGAAACCGGAGTACCTGGAGGAAACCCCCAAAGCATGGGGAGAACATGCAAACTCCAACCCTGGAGGTGCGAGGCAAATGTGCTAACCACTAAGCCACCGTGCCCCCAAGAATAGTGTACGGAATATAGTAAATAGTGTATGAGTGAGTGAAGATGTGAATTCGCACACAGCATAGATCACTATTTCAGTCATGATGTTCTGTCTGATGGCAGAACTAGCCTGTGCAATTGCTTTTCAATCAATCCTCTCCAGACTTGGTTCATTGTGAACATTTTTTTTTCTCCGCACTTGCTTTTCGTTTGTTCGGGACAGTGTTAAGGGCATGGGAGGGGGTGTGTGGGGTTGTGTGTGTGGGGTTTTGGGGTCCGTGCTCACAGGGGTCCCTCTCCCTGACAACTGTTGTTGGGGCAGAGCTGGTCACTCAATAGAGTCCATTCAGTATGCGCTTCCTGCAGAACAGAACCAGGGAGAGAAAGAGAGGGAGAGAAAGAGAGAGGACGAATACGAGGGAGGGAAAGAGAAGGAGGGAGGAAACAGTAAAAGTTTTTGCACCACTATTTCCTTCCTGTGTGTCTCGGTGCCAGCTGTCTTTAAAAATGAACGGCTGCACACAATGTGCTGGCCTCCCTTTCTCCGAATGCCATTCTGTCTGTGCCAAACCGGCCCAAGCGTGATCAATCAGCACATCTGGAACGAGCAAACGCACACATACACACACACACACACACACACATACGCACATACGCACATACAAAGCACCTATAGATAAGGAAGTCTGGACACTCAGTGAAAAGGGAAAAAATGAGAAACAATTCATACCTGTTAATCCACTTTTGTTCTTTTTCTTTCCAGTTTCTCTTTGTAATTCTAATTGTAAGGGTGTGTGTGTGTGTGTGTGTGTGTGTGTGTGTGTGTGTGTGTGTGTGTGTGTGTGTGTGTGAGAGAGAGAGAGAGAGAGAGAGAGAGAGAGAGAGAGAGAGAGAGAGAGAGCCTGCTACAAAGCTGATAACACACACAATGCTGGCGAAAGTTGTTCCTCTGTGGAGCTGCCAGATGAGTGTCTAACCGTAGGAAATTTATTTATGCATTTAGTACCTCAGTAGGAAGCACAATCTTCACACTGATTTATCAAAATGTTGAAACATCTGTGGTTTATGTCTCAGTGTTATCTAATATCATTATCTCCTATTATATCTGATACATGGGTGTATGGGACCAAGCCAGAATGTATGTGTGTGTGTGTGTGTGTGTGTGTGTGTGTGTGTGTGTGTGTGTGTGTGTGTGTGTGTGTGTGTGTGTGTGTGTGTGTGTGTGCACTTGTTTTCAACCTTCCCAAGTTCTCCCACACCGCCCCATAGCTACACCCCCTCCACTGACTTCCTGTAGCTGCCTGCATCAAATATAAAACACCTACACCAAAGTCAAAAACAGACCAGCACCCACCTACCTTACAGCACTTATCACACTCCACACAGCACCACGCTCCCTCCGATCCTCTAGCACTGCCCGACTGATCCCACCGTCTCTCAGGGTACAAGGAAGGTATGCATCAAGAGTCTTCTCTGTTCTGGTGCCTAGGTGGTGGAATGAACTTCCCCGTGATGTTCGAACAGCTGAGGCCTATACCTTCATGAAGCACTTAAATTAGCACTTTGTTATATAATTTTTTTTTTTTTTTTTTTAAATCTTGTGTTGTCTTGGGTGTTTTCCATATTATACTATCTCCACTACATCGTGAACCAGTATGAGGATGAGATATGTGTGTGTGTGTGTGTGTGTGTGTGTGTGTGTGTGTGTGTGTGTGTGTGTGTGTGTGTGTGTACTTTTAAAGGAACCTGTAGTTTAAATTGGAATTTAAAACTATATACGGTGATTAAGCAATAGACTGTGCATCCAGATTAGAGGAGAAGCTTTACTAGCAGTCATACCCACTGCGCTGACCCTAAAAAGGGGTCCAGAGTTATTTCAGGCCTGGGGTGCTCTCTCTGTTACCTTCCCATAGACTTCCCACACCGGATGTGTTATCTTAATTACACTAATATAGCTACTATATCCACCCAGTATGCTCACACACTCCCTCTCCCTAATTCTCCCACTCTCACACAAACATATTATTATGGGGGACGACGACGACAGACTAAGCATTATTGCCAGGTTTGTAAATGGAGTATGTGCAGAACAACCCAGCATACAGAAAGAATAATTGAGAGAGAGAATGTTGCCTAGCAACCAGACTAGCTTGGCAGGTGCCTCAGCTGGATGTTTTCAGAGTCCATCCACTCTTTTGCATCTGCTATGGCGTGCCACAAACAGACACACTGCTGTGGAGATGTGACCTCAGGACTAGAGAAGGTGTTAGCACTGATAGGCTCTGAGTGCTGGACACAGACAGCCGAGAATTCCTATTAAGCCATAACACACTCTTTAGATTTGCTTTCCCCCAAAATGTCTTAAAAAAAAGGTGTGTGTCAGTTTGTGAATGCTGTAATTAAAGAGTTGTGGCGTTAAAAAGTATGTTTCGTTGCACGATTGAAAGCAAAACAGTAGTTATACAGTATATCCGTCTTATTTTTACTATTACTATTACAGTTAACCTACATTCTACAGTAGAGCCATTGTAATGTCATGGTCAGGTGTATAACAGACAGTTTCATGGTGAAATTAATCATATATTTTAACCCTTGAAAATTTCAGGACCTGCTAGAATCCTCACAGGACCAACCACATACACTCACTCAGCACTTTATTAGGAACACCTGTACAGCCACTCATTCATGCAGTTATTTAATCAGCCGATCATGTGACAGCAGTGCCATGCATAAAATCATGCAAGATATGTGCCAGCAGCTTGGGGAAATGTTCACATTCACAATCAGAATGATTGTAATTTTGACCGTGGCATGATTGCTGGTGCCAGACGGGTCGGTTTGAGTATTTTTGTAACTGCTGATCTCCTGGGATTTTCACACACAACAGTCTCTAGAGTTTACACAGAATGGTGCAATAAATAAAAAATATCCAGTGAGTGGCAGCTCTGAGGACCCGGTCTGATGAATCTCGATTTCTGCTGAGGCATACAGATGGCAGTGTCAGAATTTGGTGCCAACAGCATGAGTCCATGGACCCAACCTGCCTTGTGTTAACAGTTCACACTGGCGTAATGCTGTGGGGAATGTTTTCTTGGCACACTGAACCCGGACGTTCAGTAGATTTCACTTAGGGATTTCCTGAGTTAAAAGTCAGGGATAAAGCTTTAAAAGGACCTCTCTAGATCATCGCCAGTATTTGTGACACCTGTGTCACCGTGGGTTCTAACGGGTTAATGTGGAAGAAAGATCAATAAAAATCAGAGCAAAAAAAGGCCTGGGGGTCACAGTGCTTTCCTTTACACTGATACTTTCAAATCTTACCCTTTCATCATTCTCTCCCAAAAAAAAAGAGAAAGATGGAAAGATGTCAGAAGGAAGATACTAAGAGAAGGCATGGGTGTGTGTGTGTGTGTGTGTGTGTGTGTGTGTGTGTGTGTGTGTGTGTTTGTATTAGTTACATTAGACCATTTCAGCTTCTGCCCTCAAACAATGAGTAACTCTGGAGGAGCGCTTGAGAATGTGAAAGATCAAATAGCACAGTGCAATCAAAGAGAATCACAGAGAACACGGGCTTGTTCGCTCACACACACACGCACACACACACACACACACACACACACACACACACACACACACACACACACACACACACACACACACACACACACACACACTTCTTTTTATCTGACTATAACTGTGAGGACCTTCCATTCACTTAATTATTTATGTAGCTAATTAATGCTATGCCTACAGTTAAATCTAACCCTGACCTAACCAAAAGGAAACCTTTTGGCTCTTTTGTTATTTTATTTGGTTTGTTTGTTTGTTTTGTTGTGTTTTGTTT
This sequence comes from Cranoglanis bouderius, assembly GCA_023630585.1. NCBI lineage: Eukaryota > Metazoa > Chordata > Actinopteri > Siluriformes > Cranoglanididae > Cranoglanis > Cranoglanis bouderius. The sequence continues at coordinate 11,491,410 of CM042570.1, forward strand.
TTGTTTGTTAAAAAAAAAAAAAGTATACGAACAGCTGTTTAGGATAGTTTTTATCTTGTGAGGGGACATTCTAAAACGCTTAATGTGGCTTAATGTACTAAAACAACGACCAAGGAAAACCATTTTTTTCACACATTTCTCTTGTCATAAACACTATCTACTGCTAAGACAATGGTAATCCAAGTGTAAAGACGATATTTTTACGTTAATATCTTAATATTACCTTAATATCTTGGATGTTATAAGTTGCACTGAGAAAATACAGCTGGATAAAAAAAAAACTGTGTCCGTCTTCATCTCAGGCTGAAACAATAAAATGTGGTTATTTTAAAGGGGGGTGATTCTTTTCTATACCCACTGTATTTGTCTTTATCTTGATTTCTTATATTTTTGTGTATATCTCCTACTAAATAGTTTTAGATCTTCAAACGAAATACAACATAAAACAAAGACAACCTGAGTAAACACACAATATATTTTTATTTATTTATTTATTGTTTTTATTGAAGCAAAAGAAAAAAGTTATCCAACACCTGTCACCCATGTGAAAAACTAATTGCCCCCTTAAACTTAAAATCTGTTTAGCAGCAATAACCTCAACCAAACGCTTCCAATAACTGGAGATCATTCACTTACTTACTTTCTTTCTAGGACTAGGACTTACTCCTTATGCTTTGGATCATTGTCTTGCTGCATAATCCAGTTGCGCTTGAGTTTCAACTTACAGACTGAAGACCGGACATTCTCCTTTAGGATTTTCTGGTAGAGAGCAGAATTCATGTTTCCCTCAATTATTGCAAGCTGTCCAGACCCTGAAGCAGCAAAGCATCCCCACACCATCACACTTCCACCACCATGCTTGACCGTAGGTATGATGTTTTTTGTGGAATTCTGTGTTTGGTTTACACCAGATGTAACGGGACCCCTGTCTTCCAAACAGTTCCACTTTCAACCTATCAATCAAGGTGTGGTTTGGCAAAATTCAGACGAGCCTTAATGTTCTTCTGGGTTAGCAGTGGTTTTCATAGATTTGTTTCATAGATTTGGGGAATTAGTAACTACATTTTCACACCGGCCCAGTTGATATTGGATAACGTTTTTGCTTCAATAAATATTATCATTTAAAAATTGTATTTTGTGTTTACTCAGGTTGCCTTTGTTTTAATTTCTGAAACTATTTAGTATGAGATATACACAAAAACAAAAGAAATCAAATACTTAATTTCAAATATTTTTTCACAGCACTGTATATGATGGGTAGATATAAGATGGGTAGATCCAATACAAATTCTGTATTACTCACTTGCAAATCTCAAATCTTCTGAATATAAAATGAAAAATGAACAGGAAATTCTGACAAGTTGAACATGTTAGTTATATACAGGTATGATAAGGATTAAAGGTCAACATACTCATATATATGTAAATAGAGAAACTGAATTCTTACAGCATGTATAAAGATAACACTGTCAGGAACACTGACTTTCATTAGCCTCTAAGTGCAGCATTTCCCCTGGATAAGTCTAATGGAAAATAGATTCACTCCAATTATCCTAAGCAGACAGAAGGATTATTGTACTTTTAAAGCTGCTTACATGTGTTTTCATCAATCTATTCGTTAGTGTAACAATGAGTTAAGATTGTAAGAGTTCTTTTAATATAAAGAAAAGAAGAAGATAAAACAAATAGCTACTAACTGTGTGTGTACCTAGGCAGTCCCTCTGGGATTTCACAATTTTGCGATCACAGATATTAACACAAAATCAAGCAAACTCCAAATATTCAGAGGAGCTTGCAATTTTTCAAAATTCCAGCAGACTTGGGCCAAGACGCGTCATGTGACGTCATCACAATACGCATTCAGCCAAAGCCCTCTTTGATTCATGTGCGTCGACCATGAGTAAAGCTAAAAGGTCTCATTTACCAGCAAACATCACTGCGATAGACCGAACAAAACAGTCAATTGCAAAATAGTTTTGCGCAATTGCGATTACACAAATTCAAGTAGTTTTCCGCAACAAAAGCACAAAAAAATCCACAAATTCTGCAGCAAAATCAAACATTTTTGTCCACATTTTTGATAACAATTTGTTAAAACATTTTTATCACAAAAAGAGCCGTGAAATCCTGTATGGACTGCCTAGGAATAAAAGCAAGTAAATTGTTGTTGCTGTTTTTTTCTTTTCCTTGTCCCCATTATTTATTTAGCAATCCATTTTTGTCTGGTAGTTATTTACCTAGCTACATAATGTCATCACCAGACAAAAATGGATAGCTAAATAAATTAATAACTATAAACTATAAAAAATAAATGAAACAAGTAACAATAATCATCATCTTCACCACATAATGGCTTTATCCTCTATCAGGGTTGCTGTGAATGCCAGTCCATTGCAGGGCACCATTCACACACTCACGCCTAGGGGTAATTTTTCATCGCCAATCTGCATACCTGTATGTTTTTGGACAGCAGGAGGAAACCGGAGACACCAGAGGAAACCCACAGAAAAACGAGGAGAACATGTAAACCTCCACACTGACAGTAAGAACCAAGGACTCTAGAGCTGTGAGGCGGCATTGCTACTCACTGTGTCATCGTGCTAGCCAGTAATGATATTTTTAAATAATCTGATTAGATGATGTGAAGTGTAGAAATTATGTCTACAAGCTGAAATGCAAGTATTCAATGAAGCCTAGTCTAATTTTCAGGTCTCTCCTTCTAAATTCACTAGATGTTTTTCTAATCACTGCTCTCCTCTGAGATTGTGAGAGTCTAGGAGATTGGCTGTGATGGAAGTAAAGTGCTTGGTGGGACACTGCAGAGCTGGTCCAGCCTACACACACTCACTCCTGCAGAGTCTGTTGTTTATGGGCTTTCATACCCGCCAAGTCTGATACAGCCATCCAAAACAACACGACCCAAATAAACACAGAGAGAGAAAGACATCCCGCAGACGCAGAGAATGAGAAAGGGGAAGAGAACAGTTGGTGGAGGACAGCTATGAAAATGTAGGAGAACTCTGCTGAAAGAGAGAGAGAGAGAGAGAGAGAGAGAGAGAGAGAGAGAGAGAGAGATGCCCATGAGAAGCACCCATTATGTAACTTAATCTTAGCATATTAGACCGAGGATGAGACCGGCATGTCTGTAGGTTGGTGTGTGAGTAAATGTATGTGGAGTGTGAGCAGCTGTTACTCCAGTCATACATAGAGATTGGCTAATCTGGCACTGTATTATTCAGCAGGAAGGAGTACTATTTCTCACCAGGAAAGTGAAGAATGACATCCTGTCTCTCTTTCTCTCATACTCACACAAACACCTGCTCTCAGACACTTACACACATATAGAATTAAGTGTGTGTTATTTATGACAGCAAACTGAAGATATAAACGGAGACAGAGAGGGAAGTGAGTCAGTGAATGGGGCACTGTGACTGCTGAGAAGGAAAGGCTTGTCAAAACTGTGCAGGGACAAATATTTACTCTTCCTGTGCGTTTATCGGAAAGACGCATTTGAACCCTATTACGACTGTGCCACGTCATGAAAGGAGTTTTCACACACCCACTCTAGCTGGAATATGCGTAGAAAGAGAGTGCCAGAGAGCAAAATAGTTCACTTGAGGACTTCTGTAATTTATACAGAACAGGTATACAACGAGGTGCGCTGTGAAATGCCTAACCTGAATTACCACTTAATACTGGTCGTCATTCTGTCTCACATACTTAACGTTACATAAGACTTTAACAGGTGGTTATAAGGGAACAGATGGTGGGAATATGGAAGCGCACTACGGCAGAAGTGATCAACGAATACCACAGCAATAGTTTAGTTTTCGCATTGGTCTCAGATCCCTGAATAAAAGCACAGCACTGTTTTGCAAATAGACGTGCATGCAGTATGTAATGCTAATTCACATGCTTCCTGAGAGAGAGAGAGAGATGGTGAGAGATAATCCACTCCTCAATGCTCAGCTGTGCACTCTAATGATATAACTAATAAGACAGCTGTCCAGTATCACTTCTCACTGCTGCATCCCACCACCACCAAGACCACCACACACACATTTCTGAGAAACATGCAACATAGTATACACTTTCAAACATTATTCAAATATTTACTTTTTAGTCATTGCTTAATGTTTGTCCATTTGACAAATGGACTTCCAGGGCTGGGGACTCAAATCCCACCTCCACCCTGTGTGAGCTGAGCTTGCATGTTCTCCCCCTGCTTCAGGGATTTTCTCCAGGCACTCTGGTTTCCTCCCCCAGTTCAAAGACATGCGTTACAGCATTTCCAAACCGTCTGTAGTGCGTGATTGTGCCCTGCAATGGGCTGGCACCCCGTCCAGGGTGTCCCCCACCCTGTTTCCCGAGACAGGCTCCAGGCTCCACCTTGAGTATGATAAGCAGTAGGAAAACCTTAGGATAAGCAGTATGGAAAATAGATGAATGGACTATTTTTTGCTTCATTTAACTAGGAAAAAGACCATTCTGCTTCATATGTAGAGACAACATGTATTCCCTGTCATTGTAAAATGTGAAACAGTAACTAATATAACAATTACATTGAAGCAATCCCCAAACTACCATGTCTAGACTACTAGAGTTCCCTGGATTCAAAAACAGACTCTTTCCGCAAACATGACTTGTGTCCAAAAAAAAAAAAGCGCAAGAATGAAAACTAGCTCAGGGGTCAATACCCTTGGAGGAAAATCTCCATTATACATATTTCAGAAGCATGTCCAAATCAATCAGTCCATCTCCAGCCCCAACTATACACCAAACAAGCCAAAACACACAGATCATTAGCAAACCAAACACCAGCCTCAGGCTCCATTCTGCTTATGTGTTTGTGTGTTGCATGTAAATAAGACCAAATTGGTTTGTATTCTAATCTAAGAAGTGATAAAATCTGTTGGATCATTGTTGGAATAACAGACTAGCCAGCATTGCTTGGTGAGAGATTGGGGTTTCCCTCAACTGAGAATTGCTTGGCAAAGCGTGTTAAAGGATCACCAGAGAAGTGCATTTGTAGGAAGGTTTGGATTGAACATGGCAGAGAGACAGGAAGAAACACAGGACTGGACAGCTGTAGCCAGATGTTAAAAACAAATACCCTTGGGACACTTATTCAGATATCAATCCCCCTCCCTCCTTCTGTCCCCAGTTCTATGAAGCTGTCAGTCTCCTACAATTTGGCTTAGAGCAGGGCAGGAGACACACCTATGAGTCAATTAATCAACTAATTAAACTAGTGGAATCAGGTCTGGCTCCTGCTTGGTTACAGCACATGGACCTTTGTAAATAATAGTTATTGGACACCGCTGGCTTAGAGGATCTTCTACTCTTATTCTGAAATCACAAAAGCAAACATTGGACAATATATCTCAGGCTGTGTGCCTCTTTGTGTGTGTGTGTGTGTGTGTGTGTGTGTGTGTGTGTGTGTGTGTGTGTGTGTGTGTGTGTGTGTGTGTGTGTGTGTGTGTGTGTGTGTGTGTGTGTGTGTGTGTGTGTTAAATTGAATCTGTGGGCAAGGCTTCAATTTTGCCCAGACATGGGGCAGAGGAATGATATAGATAAAATTTGGGAAGGCAGTTTCGCATAATGGTGCTCTTCATGCTTTTCACACTGAGATAGCCTTCTGAAAAAGAAGAGCAAAGTGGAAAGGGGAAGCCTGGGGACAAAAGCAGTTAGTCTGGCCAGGCCAAAGAACATGGCCCCCTGTGACCTCCTATTCAGATCTGTGACAGGATGGCGACACCCAGCTATGACTGAGATGGAGATGTCGACAAGAGTTGTCACTCTAAATCTTATTCGCTCTAACACACACCACAGCCTTTTGCTGTTGACCTGCACAAGCGCATGATTAAAATTACCTATTGCCATTCAGCCTCATTTTTGCCTGAGTGACAGATGACAGCCGTGACACACATCACTTTCTGTTGAACCCCTACTCTCACACACACACACACACACACACACACACACACACACACACACACACACACACACAAAAACCTACACACACACACACACACACTTACATCTCAAACATTTGAAATCATTGTGTGAATAAGACGCTGTTTTATCGTAGTAACATGGCAAAACATAACACTCTGTTCATTTTGTACATCATAAATATATAAAGAGCATCACAGTCTAGTTCTTTCTTTAGCCATTTTATTACCTTGAATTAAGGACTTTAAAGGAATACACTAACGATTTACAACCTAATCTCTGTCTACCGCATGTACAATTATCACAGACAATACTTGTATACTGAGAAGCCTTGTTTATGATGGAAGCAGAAGCATGAAACATAAGTGACTATAAAACCATCCATCTGTCCATCCTTCTTCCATACCACTTATCCTACACAGGGTCACAGGGGAGCCTGGAGTCTATCCCAGGGAACTCGGGGCACAGGGTGGGGTTACCCTGGGCGGGGTGTCAGCCTACTGCAGGGCACAATCACACACCACGGACAATTTAGAGATGCCAATCAGCCTACAAGGCATGCCTTTATGCTGGGGAGAGTACCCGGAGAAAGCACGGGAAGAACATGCAAGCTCTGCACATGCAGGGCGGAGGCCAGAGTCGAACCCCCAGCCCCAGAGGTGCAAGACAACCATGCTAACCACTAAGCCACCACTACAAAATCTAATAGTCAAATTACAGCAAAACTGGCCTTAGGATGGAACAACCATTAGAGAACGTCTTATTAAAGGTGTTCTTATGTAGTTTTATACCACAGCATGGTTGAATGCTCAAATCTGATTGGTCAGAAAGTGTGCTTAATTTTCGTATAAGAGCACAAGCACTATGAACTATGTCAACTATTTTGGTGAAGCAAAACCACAAATTCTTTCTTGTGAGAAAACAGTCTCCACTCCAAAAAGACCAATCCTGTTCTTTAATTTAAAGTTATTTACATTTTTGCATAAACATCTATTGGCCAATCCATCAACTGATCTTAGACTTCCATTACAACTGAGTCAGTTAATTTTCTTTTCTTTTCTCAGTACAGGAAAACATGTCCAAATTCTTGGAGAAGTGCAGTAGTTAGAGATTAAGCTATTTATTAAAAAAAAAAAAAAAAAAAAAAGGCGGGGGCGTTTTCTTTAAACAAAAGAGATTTGTTCTGTCCCAGCAAAAGTACGACCAAAAAAACTTTAACACTTAAGTATTTCTATGAAGCAAAGTCACATTTAGTGGTATGATATTTTCCACCGCTGGATTTGAGACAAAAACTATCCAGCCAGTTCAAACACCTAAAAAGGTTTAGCAGTACTTGCTATCATTATATAAATAAAGCTGGACTCAGTTATATCCAAGTCATAATTATTGTTTTGTGGATACACAAACAGCATGGCTGTACTTTCCTTTTCTCTTCTTAATAGTGGGTTTATATCTAGTTGTTTAAGTTAGAGGAGTTTCTCTGTAGCATTAGTTCTTTGCTCAGTCTTTGCTGACTTTGTTTACATGCAATAGAAAAATCATAGAGCTACTGTGTAAATAGTAAATATTCTGACACATGGACCCATGGTTAGTCTTAACATCAGAGGCCAATGAGAAGAAATATGAGAGAGAGAGAGAGAGAGAGAGAGAGAGAGAGAGAGAGAGAGAGAGAGAGAGAGAGAGAGAGAACACAAAGAGGTATCCTGGTGTTACCTGGGTTTAATAGAACGAGAGTTACATACATAACTAATGTTTTCAATTGGTGTGTCATGCCTCAAGTGTCTTGTCTTTTTTTTTTTCTTGATCAAACAGATCAATTTTTTTTTTTTTTTTCACAGAGCTTTGAATGTAATGGATTAGTGCATTAGTTTCAACATATGAGACCTGTGATTGTCAGTCTTATAGCAGAGCATTATGACTAGTTAACCAATTTGCCCATCAGTCCTAATTAAATGTTTGTATTCTTCTTCTTCTTATCCACCCATCCATCCATTTTCTGTACCAGTTATCCTACACAGGGTTGCGGGGAGCCTGGAGCCTATCCCAGGGAACTTGGGGCACAAGGGACACCCTGGACGAGGTGCCAACCCATCACAGGGCACAATCGCACATACACTCATTCACTGTGGACAATTTAGAAATGCCAATCAGCCTACAACGCATGTCTTTGGACTGCAGGAGGAAACCCCCGAAGCACAGGGAGAATATACAAACTCTGTGCACACAGGGCAGAGGCGGGATTCAAACCCCAAACCCTGGAGGTGCAAGGCAAACGTGCTAACCACTAAGCCCGCTTTTCTCATTATTATTAATCTTATTATTCTTCTTCATATTATTATTATTATTTTTCACTCTTTTTCAGCAACAGCTTCAGTCTGGTTGGGATCGCTGTGGAATTGGAGCCTATCCTGGGAACGCCAGTCCATCACAGAGCACCATACACACACACATTCACACTCTCCCTCACACCTAGGGGCAATTTAGCATAGCCAATGCTACAGGTGCAGGTATTTAATCATTACATAGAATAAAAAAAACTATAGCAGTGGGCAGATTCCCTTCCTACATGGAAAATGGATCCTCCACTTCCTCATGTCTTCTTGAGGAGTTATTCCTTAACATTGTTGCCTCCGGCTTGCTCATTAAGGATCTAAAAATACATCCTGATTTCTGTCAAGCTGCTTTGTAACAATGCATATATGTAATCTATAGAAAAAAAATTTTAAATATTGAATTTAATTGAACTGAATTAAAAGTGATGGAATGTTTACTTTCTTTTGGGGCATGACTTAGTGATAAAAGACAAATGTAGGTTCTGAGGCAAGACAAGTTCAGAACTACTGCTTTATAACATGTTCTCAATAAATAAAAGAACAAGGCTGCAGAGACATACTAGCAGACTACTCTGAAATACATTGCTGTGGCTCTGACGTGTATTAAATTAGCACAGAAAGTAGGCTATACATCAATGGCCCATACCCGCCTCCACACACACACACACACACACACACACACACACACACACACACACACACACACACACACACACACACACTGCAGCTAAAGAGCAACCTCTCCCACAGATCAGGGATGGAAAAGGGGTTACAGCACCAATTACTGTGTCAGTGTAGGATCTGTCTGAACACCTCCTGTGTGATGGCTGTCAGAAAACTCACATTGACATATGCAATCAATAGAATTTTCACTATGGTGTACTTACTACTATGCTGTCATACATCCATGCAACATCAGCCTAGTTCCGTGCATGTGGATGTGTATGTGTAGTTGCAGTCAAAATTATTCAACCCCCATTGCAAATCAGGTTTATTGTCAGAATTTACAGACTCTCAGCTGTTTGCAATGAACAAATCAAACAAAAGCAATTGAAATAGTTCAACACAACGAATGCTTCAAGTGGTTTCCCCAAATTCAACTGAAAATGCAACTTATAATGACTTCTCCAGTCTCAAAATTATTCAACTCCCTGAATAGACTCCCTCACATCAGCACAAATATGCAAAACAGGTGTTGTCTCAAGCACACTTGATGCAACTAATCAAGGGCTTCATTAGTTGCACCAGGTGTGCTTGAGCTGGAATGCATGAGAAATCCTAAACTGGCTAGGGGCAGAAAATACATGAAATACCTGGACAGGGCAGAAAAAGGAAGCTATCAACAGCTGCAACCAGATTTCTGAGAAGGCAGGTTGTGAAAAACCCTCAAGTGACTGCAAAAGACCTGCAGCAAGACTTGGTGGCAACAGGCACTGAAGTTTGCACTGAAGTGAGCACAGTATGGTGCGTACTAAACACAGAAGGTTTCCATGCCAGAACTCCAAGACGTTCACTACTACTGACCCAAAAGCACAAGAAAAGTCGTCTCAAAATCATATAAATAAGCCACAGAAGTTTTGGGATTCTGTTCTGTGGAGCGATGAAACAAAACTGGAACTTTTCTGCACAATGGATCAGCGGTATGTCTGGAGAAAGAAGAATGAAGAAAGAACATTCTGTCCACAGTCAAGCATGGTGGTGGCTCGGTGATGCTCTGGGGCCGCTTTGCATCCTCTGGCACTGGAAACCTGCAGTGTGTGGAAGGCAAGATGGATTCATTGAAGTATCAGGAAATCCTAGGAGAAAATGTCATGCCGTCTGTGAGGAAGCTGAAGCTTGGGCATCATTGGACCTTCCAACAGGACAATGATCCCAAGCATACCTCAAATTCCACCAAGGCTTGGCTGCAGAAGAAGTACTGGAAGAATCTACAGGGCCATCACAGTCACCTGATTTGAGCTCCATACAAAATCTCTGGTGGGATTTGAAGAAGGCGGTTGCAGCACACAAACCCAAGAATATTACTGAACTGGAGGCCATTGCTCATGAGGAATGGGCTAAGATTCCTCAGGAACGCTGCCAGAAGCTGGTGTCTGGCTATGCATCTCGTTTGCAGCAGGTCATAACAGCAAAAGGGTCTCTACTAAGTACTAAAGGTGCTTACCATGAAGAGGCTGAATAAATTTGAGACTGGAGAAGTCATTATAAGTTGCATTTTCAGTTGAATTTGGGGAAATCACTTGAAGCATTCTTTGTGTTGAACTATTTCAATTGCTTTTGTTTGATTTGTTCATCGCAAACAGCTGAAAGTCTGTAAATTTTGACAATAAACCTGATTTGCAATGGGGGTTGAATCATTTTGATTGCAACTGTATGTATGCATTATTCTTTCACTAGATAAGAATAGTTATTAGTCCTAAGGGACTCAGCTGTCTTCCAGCCAGGAAATCCTTTTTACACCATTCACTTTCTCTTTCCCTTCTTCTCTCGTTCCTCTGATCAGCGCCAGCTTCAGCCTTCGTAAAGAACAGCTTCTCCAACACCTGCTCAACAGAACACTCACACACACACAGACATACACACACACACACACACACACCCACACACACACACACACACACACACACACATGCCTGCCTTTTACTGACCAAATGCCAACTTGAAGCTAATGCCAAGCCCTTCTAAGTGTGGGCCACATCCTCATTCATGACATGCTGACTCTTCAGATCCCCAAACACTGCTGTACATTGGTGTCCCAGCACGCCTTTTACACTGATGTTGTGTTGAGGGTGCAGAAAGGCTCCAAGCTGACTCTCCCCCCATCAGAACCCAGTCCTCTTCTCTTGTTCTAATGCCATTACAAACCTACATATTGTGGGCCATCCCTGAATTCTGGTGTGTATGGCATTCTATAATGAGTTTACACAAAGCATCTTATATGTGCATAGCAATGTGGGTTTGGGATACAGAGAAACTGCCAGAATAGTTCTTCCATCTAAGCGTGTTTTGCTAACCCAGCGTTTCAGAGTGGAGCACGGAGGAAACCTCAGAGCCTACAAAGTGAAGCTTGTGGGTTTTTCCTCTATTCAAACCAGTGCTGTTTGTTTTCATAGATTTTGCACACTTTTTCTTCAGTTTTTTTGGATCCTCATGACTCAGAGATCATCTTTACCGGCCAATAAGCATTCCCATTGCTGACCGCAGCAACTGGCATGACAGCTCTGTTTCCCGGCCGCCATGCCAGGGTTCTGGTGACTGCAGACGCCGTGGCGACGCACGGCAACCGAGGGGAACGGGGAGCGCAGAGGGGATGTGTTTGTGTAGGAGGAAGAGGAACAATATTATTGTAGGCAGGCTGTACATTGACTGTGTGGAGAGAAGACGGCTCGACACGGACAGAGAGAAAGAGGGTGGGAGGGAGAAGGAGAAAGAGAGAGAGAGAGATTTTTTTGTGTGATTCAGCTTGTTGCTGACAGCCAGCAATGATGTCATCCAACTTGTCATACCTATGTGTAATTAAATGATATTTCGAAATAATTCTTTCTATCAGTCCATTTGTTCGGGATGGGATATTGAAGTATAGATACTTGGTGATTATTATAGATTATAGATCCTGGTGGTTATTTTATTTTATTTTTTTTTTTAATGTAATCCTAGTATAAGAATATAAGTGCTGTGTGTTACTTCTTTTAATCAAACAGAATGTGGAAAATAAAACGTAATATCGATGTGCAAGATGGGAAAGTACTGCTCCTTCAACCTTTCGGCTCATTTAAACCGACTCTTTCAGTTTTTAAAAGAAAAAAAGTTTTCCTTGTAGGGACCAGACAAATGTCCCCACAAGGTCATGACATTCAGATATTCCTATCCTTCTCGGCACAGTTGGTCCCCACCAAAATATAAGAGCATGTCCAGTCACAGCCACACACACACACACATACACACACACACAAATGTGAGCGTTACCATGTAGGATTGGCCAGAAGAAAATCACTCCGTGTACTCTCTTATCCTATTTATACAACAGTTAGTTACGGTCCACTAATTTGATTTGTCGAGCAGTGTTCCAAGAGTGCCTACTGTATATTTCCTGTAATCACACTGGGACATTTAACTGTTTGTATCATTCCACTCGTCTGTGTTCGCCAAAATTCCATTTCCTAGTTTGAAAAGGTTACTACATTCGTTTTAGCGACATCATCAGCAGACATGGCAAACGATACTTTTCATGAATATAATTTAGGCTTAAAATAGGGAAGCTTGTCAGACGAAGATGAAAAGAAAGGACACAAATTTTACTGCATGCACCTTTAGCGGGAACGTACAAACCAATGTGAGTGAGCTAGTAAGCTAGCCAACGTGCTATAAAGTGAGTGCGGCTTCTTCGGGATCTATTTCCGCTAGCGCAGCAAAAATAAACATAACCTTTGGCCATATGGTGTCTGAAATGTCACTTACTCGAGATTAATGTTTATTATTATAATATTATAACAATATTAAACTGTTGTTTATAGAACTATTGTATAAAAGCAATATTGCTTAAATAGACTGAGTGAATAGCGCATGTGAGATGTTTTGGAGACAAAGTTAGAGAGGCCAGGTTGAGATGGTTTGGACATGTTCAGAGGAGGGAGAGTGAATATATCGGTAAAAGGATGCTGAGGTTAGAGCTGCCAGGCAGGAGGTCGAGAGGAAGACCAAAGAGGAGGTTTATGGATGTAGTGAAGGAGGACATGAAGGTAGTGGGTCTGAGAGAAGAGGATGCAGGGGATAGGGCTAGATGGAGGCAGATGATTCGCTGCAGATGATTCGCTTTTTGCTTGCATTGACATTTGAGGTTGCCCGCTCCAGTGTTGCCAGGACTGTGTGACAAAACTTCAAATATCCTATAAAATACGTCTAAATTCCTTGGCTTTTACATTCCAGCACCAGTGAATTTCATAGGCAAATGCTTTGTAATCTGTTTAAAGTAATGTTATAGAACTTAAGAAAGCAGTTAAAAAAATCTCCAGGGATTTGGTCACACTAAGTTGGCAACCCTAACTGTTAGGGGAAATAAGTATTTTTTTAAACCCAATGTACTCACAACATACTCTCAATCTAATGATAAGTACGGTAAAAGAGAAGTCAGCAGTCACTTGATAAGAGTTGTAGGACAACCTGAAAGTAGCAGGAACAGCAGTTACAGAGAGAACAATCATCGCTGTTCCTACATCCCATGCAAAACTCCTCTGGCAAAAAAGAAGCACATAAGTATTTAGACAAATCAGAACTCTTTTGGAATGAAAGACAAAAATATAACTCTTTGTCGATTATTCAGCATATCATTATAGCAGAAAGAAGGGCTGTGCATATGATCCAAGAACATCATTCTGTGAAGGACAGAGGTGAGAGCACCATGATATGGAGCTGCTTCTTTGTAAACGGTCCTGGAGCATTACATGTCATTGAAGGAAACATTGGAGAATTTAATCTCATCAGCAAAGAAACTGAATCTGGCAAGAAGATGGACATTTCAACAAGAAAACCATTCCAATCATACAGCCGAAACAAGACTGGTTTCTAAAAAAAGAAGGTGAAAGTGCTTGCATAGCCTAGCCAATCTCCTGACTTGATTTATGGAATTTAAGCATATTTGCCAAGAGGAATTGGCCAGAATTGAACTACAATGCTGCCAAAAAGTTAATTACTTCTTACCGTGGACATCTCGTAGCTGTAATTGCCACCAATGGCTTCGTAACATTGTACTAATGTTGGTAATTTGTGGTGTCTGAATATTTTTTCCCTACAGATTATATTTTTTTCAAACATATCTTTGTTAATGCTTATGAATACATACACTCACCATCCACTTTATTAGGAACACCTGCACAACTACAGTGGATATAAAAAGTCTACACAAATCTGTTAAAATGGCGGGTTTCTGTGATGTAAAAAAAAAATGAAACCAAGATAAATCATGTCAGAACCTTTTCGAGCATTATTGTGAAATTTTAAACTATTAATTAAAGTGAAAATCAACAAGAATCATTTTAGGGGTGGGGGAAATGAAACAAAGAAAATTACAGAAGTTTGAACTCTGTGACTTTGATTGTGACGCGTGGTTGTTGGTGCCAGATGGGTTGGTTTGAGTATTTCAGAAACTGCTGATCGCCTGGGATTTTCACACACAACAGTTTCAAGAGTTTACACAGAATGGTGTGAAAAAAAAACGAAACAAAAATGTGAGGTGTGCGGAGGGTCTGCTGGCTGAAACACCTTGCTGATGAGAGAGATCAGAGTATAATGACTGGTCTGGTCTGAGCTGATAGGAAGTCTATAGTAACTCAAATAATCACTCTTTACAACCGTGGTGAGCAGAAAAGCATCTCAGAACACACAACACATCAAACATTGAGGTGGATGACCCGCAACAGCAGAAGACCACATCAGGTTCAAATCCTGATCAGCAGTTTATAAAATATTCAGATCAGCCCATCTGGCACCAACAACCATGTCATCATCAAAGTCACAAAGATAACCTTTTTTTCTTCATTCTGATGTTTGATGTGAACATTAACTGAAGCTCTTGACATGTATTTGCATGATTTTATGCATCGTGCTGCTGCTACATCATTTGCATGAATGTGCAGGTGTACAGGTGTTCCTAATAAAGTGGATGATGAGTGTACATTTTTCAGTATATTGAACAAAAACAAAAGTTTCCTAATACTCACACATACTTCCCCTCTCTGTACATGGCTTATTTCTGTAACCCAACAGGACCTATATTGAAACAACCTCAGATCATTTATTTCATTTAATATAATTCTTGATATTCATGTTTGTATAGATATAAATGGCAAATTTCACTATTTTTATTCACTGGGATTCCGATGTCAGGATACTAGTCTTGGTATTACTAGGCCTCCCTCGACACCGCAAGTTTCCATATCTGGTCCTGGAGTACCCTATGTGCTGCACTTGGTTGTTGTTGTTTTTTTTGCATTTTCCCCCACTCTAACACACCCACCTTCAGCTCAGGGTGGGCTGTTAATTAGCCGATTAATTGAATGAGGTGTGATGGGAGGAGAAAAAACACTAAAATAGTCAGGACAGTGGGTACACTTTCATTAGGGTTGGGAACCTGTAATTTAAGGGGCTGATAATGTCATACAATGTCACATACTGCCTCCTAGTGCTCAAATGGAGCAGTTCATCAGCAACCCTATGGCATAAATGGCACCACCATATCACCTCCTTTGATGCCTGAGACTCCATCAAGCATTTCTTTTGACATTATATCACATTAGAAACACAGCCCACTGCACATTTAAAAATAAAATTACTCTCTGTAGTGAGCCGCAGAGAGTTAAATGTAGAAGAGATTAAAATGGGAATGTGTCTGACGTAAGCAACGTGTCAACAGTGTACACTCCGTGTAAACGTTTGCTTCATTAACATTCTTAAACCACCATGTCAGAAACACACTGGGCTGACTCTGTCTTTACAAGAACAAACTCACAGGCACGATCTCAAGCAGTATTCTGATTTATTATGGTGCAATATAAAATGATACTGGGAACAACAGAAAAGGCCGTGTCATTTTTTTGTACATTTACGATGTAAGATGCTCTTGATGAATTCTGTATAATTCAGCAGTGTATAATGCTCTGGTCGTAGCTCTAGTCTGTATATTCAGTGTACCTGTTCAAAAAGATCAGATGTTTTCAAAAAAAAAAAAAAAAAAAGAAAGAAAAAAGAAAAGAAAAAGAGGTCATATTCCAGAGGTACATTCACCAGTCATCTGCATCTAAAGGAAGCATTATGGAAATGAATATAAACTTCCTAGTACAGTACTAAATGATACACATTAACACATCTAGTGTATAAGCTCACCATCACATACGGTATGCACAATTACAACACTGCACTGTTACATATCCAGCTGTGTTTACTACTTTAAGACATTACTGTGCACTGTATAAAGCAAAGGATTGGCTATTAAAGAGATCGAAAGAGGAAAGAGCGAGGACAGAAGACAAGAAGGAAAGAGAGATGAAGACAAACAGGACTGGTAGAAGTACACTGCATATGCTGTACATGCCCAGGGATTCCCAACACATCCCAGACATGTTCAGCCTTTTCACAAACAGACAGAGCAGAGAATGTGTGTGTGTGTGTGTGTGTGAGAAAGTGAAATGCTTCCTGGGTACACAGACTAAGCACTCAATCTATGTTCAGAGGAGCTTCAGCATGAGATGACTCGCTTCTTACAGAATCTTAGATTCGTTCTCAGCACTCTCGCATCTAAGCAGTGATCCTTCACACAGTACATACACTGCATGGAAGCTCTCAACATTACACTATACACTGCTCAGCTCCAATCTAAACTATCCACAGAGTCAGGCAGCAGAGCTTGGCTTTACAAGGCAGCAGGGATGTTGAATTTATGCTCTCAGAAATGAGAAATAAGCCACTTGCAGAGCACTTACCTGTAACCAGCCTGACATATAATAAGGGCACAATAATCTACTGAAACAGTGTACAGTCGTTTAGCGCAGTCATATCAAGTCTGCACAGGTTATTATTTTTCCTTTAATCATTTAGTCAGTCTGTGTGTCAGACAGATGGAGACATGCATGATAGGTCTGGCACCCAAGCTGGTATTTGTGTCTGTCATGTACAGGTTGTGTGCAATGATTTTGACCAGTGCGAACATGCACAATTTGGCAGTATTATCATTGCTTCGTCAGCCTTGAAATAATGCTTATGGTTTGATACGCACCAAGATAAAATGTACTAATTAGAGCAGATTCGCACAATAAAGCCAAAATGTAAAATAATAATATATTATTATTATTGTTATTATTATTAACAATTATTGTTGTTGTTGTTATATATGGTATATTATTTCACAAAGGGAACAATTTCAATTGGCTTTAAAATGACTGTCATTGCAGACCTCAGGGTTTGCTTTCTGAAATGATTTTTGGTTTTTAGAGAAATCCTTTTCTCATCAACACATATTGCTTTTAAGGTGCATTCAGAATAAGTTTGTCTATTTTGCCAAAAGGCCATATTGTCTTGAAGACAGTGAAAGCAGAGATAGCCTAAATGAGGTTCATAATTTACCATGTCAAATTAGGGGAACTCTCGATGTTGTGTACACTTAAGAAGCCTACTAACTGTGTAATTCATAATCCATAATCATAATTCATTTCACGCACCTGCACCCATACTGAACCAAATGTGTGGGGGGGGGGGAGAAAAGAAAAAGAGTTTCTCAAGGTTTCTTCACTTTCTAAAGGGAACTTTATCAGATATGAAAACACAAAACGTTTTCTTTTATACAGAATCTTTAAAAGTCCCCACAGACAAAGAACTCTTAAAGGATCAAAATCTAAGATTGCATGTTTACCGCAAGTATGATTCAAGTCTTTTTGTCTAATTGATTCGCAATCAGTTACAAAAGTGATTTTCCAATTCATAATTTAAAAGTCCGTGGTCGCTGTTTTTGTGATTATAACACACGCAACCAAAAACAAGGCAGAAGATCACAGCACTGTATATTTTTGGTATTTTCAAGACCATCAGTGCAGATGGCACCACTGTCCAATTGTGGAAAGGGTTTGGGTGAGTGAATATATCATTAAAAGGTACTGCTGTGATATCCAGTCAAATCAGCTACCCTCCATCCCACTGAAAGATGAGTTCCCTTTTAAAATGTGCTCTCCACCTGTCTGTTTTCCCAATACAGAACCAATACGAGGAAAATTTACGTGTTTATTTAAAGGTCAGTAACAGCGACTGTCACAAGATTATCATAACATGCAGAATTCCAGCCTTCAGTGACTGAATCGTGACTAGAGCTTTCAGAAGACGACCTGCTACAAGTTCCTTTGCAGAGCTTTATGTCTACAGCAGCATGCAGGTGATATAGTAGTAGTAGCAGGGTGCGTATAAGCAGGGTCATGCAGGAATGTACACACACTGAGCACTTTATTAGGAACACTGTACTAATACTGGCTAGGACCTCCCTCTGCTCTCAAAAAAAATTTTGTTGGAAACATTCCTTTTTCCTGTTGGAGGTTCCTTTAAGATTCTGGTCCATGTTGACATGATTGTATCACACAATTACTGCAGATTATTCAGATGCACTTTAATGCTGTGACTCTCCCGTTCTACCACATCCCAAAGGTGTTCTATTGGGATTGGCCCAAAGTGTGCCAAGAAATCATTCCCCACACCATTACACCACCTCCACCATCCTGGACTGTTGACACAAGGCAGGTTGGGTCCATGGATTCATGCTGTTGGTGCCAAATTCTGACCCTACCATCTGTGTGCCTCAGCAGAAATCGAGATTCATCAGAGCAGGCTATGTTTTTCCAGTCTTCAACTGTCCAGTTTTGGTGAGCCTGTGCCCACTGCAGCCTCACTGCTCACCACAATTGTACATAGTGGTTATCCGAGTTTCTGCAGCCTTTCTGTCAGCTCAAACCAGTCTGGTCATTCTCTGTTGACCTCTCTCATCGCCAAGGTGTATCCATCCGCAGAACTGCCACTCACTGAAAGTTTTTTTATTCCCTTTATTGCACCATTCTGAGTAAACTCTCGAGACTGTTGTGCGTGAAAATCCCAGAAGATCAGCAGTTACAGAAATACTAAAACCAGCCCGTCTGACACCAACAATCATGTCACGGTCAAAATCACCGAGATCACATTCTGATGGTTGACGTGAACATACTGCCCTATATCTGCATGATTTTATGCATTGCACTGCTGCCACATGATTGGCTTATTAAATCATTGCATGAATGAGTGGGTGTACAGGTGTTCCTAATAAAGTGCTTGGTGAGTGTATAATATACAAGCAGGAATGGTAAGTGACAATAAGAGGTAAAAGCTGTAAGGCATAAAGGTGGGGAAACAAATTCAAAATGAAGACTGGTAGGAAACAAAAACAGCAAGCAAAAATATGGGTGTATGTTGTATATTAAAAAAAGAAGAAGGAAAAAGAAATGGTACAACACTTCCCAGGAATCATATACTTCTTTTATTCAAATTGGAACGACCCATTTCAGAATATGTATATTTACATGATAATTATTCATGATGAAATTAAAAGCTTTTTTTTTTTCCATATATATTTTGACAATAAAAACTCAAAGAAAGCCAAACTTTTTTTGATGGTTTGAAATACAGTACCAATAACTTCATCTTACCTTTCATCAACAAGTTTATTTTATGCTTCTTTTCATAAATTTTAATTTAAATTTATATAATAAAAAAAACCCTAAACAGATCATCAAGCTACACACCACCTTTCAAATATTTGGTAAACCCTGTAATATGAAAAGAAACTCATTGAATGTAATCACTATAAGCCAATCCACTGTACACTTGTACAGTTTTAACATACAGGGACATTAAAAACAATTACTATGGTTTAACATATTTGTATACATATTTTTAACAACAGGTACTGTGACATTTGCAACTACATTTGAAGAAATGTATTTGGGGGGTTGGCTTTCAGCTTAAGATTTTGCTTTAAAGGTTCCTTTTTTAACGTAATCTGACTAAGGATAACTGTATGAAATGTTTTCAAAGCACAGAAAATCATGCAGGGCAAATACCTTTTTTTAGACACTGTACCCCATTTTTTTTTTTTAGATACTATTGGACACCACTTCTCTTGGTAGGGGCATATTTCAGTATACAATACTACACTAGCTAATATTCTAACAGAGCCAATAAAGAGATTAAACAATTACATTGATTTGGGACATGTCTAACCAGCACACAACAAAAATGAATTTAGAAAACTTTCAATAATAATATAGCTATTGCTCTGAATTCTTCCGTTAAATAAACTCCACTTGGATTTAAGTTAACTGCGAATTCTGGATGATGTATACAGTGTTTACTTCCTGGACAATTTCACCCTGCCTTTTCAGTCAGCTGTCCTTCTACTACTGTTGAATTTGTACAATTTTTAAGGTCAACAATAACCATTTTTTTGAAAAACCTCTTGGTCAGACCAAGTGACTGCATATTAAAGCAGAAGGACAGTAGTGCACCTTCAGGGCAGAGAAATACCATAATAACTCTCCTCAAAATCTGGGTCGTTCACCCAAATATAGTCTCAGCCACTTGACAAAAGATACTCCATCTCTTCCAGTTACACCACCCGCCAGCCCACTTCTCTCCTAACCTGCACCTGCAGCCTGTTACACAAATATTCCTGAGTCCTAATCACAACCTTAAAGCAACAATATATAAAAAAAAAGCTTTAAATAAAGATAGTGCAATTGTACATCAGTATTTCTTGCTCCCTTTAAACAACAGGTAATGAGATTATAATGTGCGATACATTCACGGGGTTTAAAGCCCAATTGCAGATACACAAGCTGCATAAATACAGGTGGTTACTGTGGTGAGGGTTGACCTCTGACCCTCGGTTGCAGCCTGGCTGAAGCTTACAGACACAAAGTGGGAAAGGCATCCTGACTCCAAAACAGAGCTCCGACTGTCTCTCTGATGCAACACAGAGTCAGTGCTTTCAGGTCAGACGCTCTGTTCTCTCTCTGTGACATGTTTAGGAGTGGGAGTGATGTATTCGCTGTCTGCTGTGCCCTGTGCAACTATTTTATGCTGACATAATACAATGTGTGTGTCTGTATCTGCTAGCTACCCTCTCCATGTATGGTGCGAGTGTTTACCCAGTCCTTGAAGTGACTGTACCCAGACTGGCCCTCACCATACTGGGTCTGAGCCGAGGCCTAGATACACCAAACTTGTCTGCACTGCAAAGAGCCCACTCCATCTTCTCTCTCGCTCTCTCTCTCTCTCTCACACACACACACACACACACACACACACACCCACACACACACACACACACACACACACACACACACACACACACACACTTACACTTCAAGCACCTAACAACTCTCTCACAATCAATCCTCTACAGTTCCATAAAGAACTCAAGCCAGCTGAATTAGGAGTCTACAGCTAGCATTTGTTCCAAGGTTAACTAGACCCCTAATATACACATCCACAAGACTCCGGGTTTCATCAAGGGGTGAAAGGGAACACTGTTAATATGTTAATTAAAGGGAGGACTTTCAGCTGGGCAATACTTAACCAATAAAGGTTATTTTGTTTTGTTTTAAATCACTGACATTACCAGGAAAGGTGTATGTTTGTTCACTCAAGGCCACAACAGAGTAATAGCAAACAAAAAAAAATAAAAAATTACATAGCTGAGACTCACTCAAAGAGCTGACCTCTTGATCAGTCTGTAGTATTTGTATATTGACCTTGAGTCCTATAGTACCTTTGCAAATTTACTTTGGTTTCTGGACAAATACAATAGCACACTCACAGGCCATCTGAACTACATTCAGCAGCGTCTGCTAATTAATTCAACTCAAAAGAGCCCAAATAAAATAACACAATAAAGGAATCCAAATGGCAGCGGTGGCAGTGGAATGATGACGACCATGATGGCGTGCAAAATAAAAATAGTGAGTCAGCTCACATGAAGTGACATCACTGCCAGCTGATGGTTAGATGGTGAAGTGAATGTTGGGATTTTTCAACAAATAATTTCATTTCTCTTATTTTTCAAGTATGAAACCAGTGGCTACAGCACCAGTGGCTCCTCTGTGCTTTCCTGCTCCATGGCAGCTCGCCCTGATAAACTTAGTTTTGCTGAACTTTAGCTTCCTGCTCCTTTTCAGCCTTCTCCTTAGCTTTTTCCTTTTCCACCAACTTCTCCTCTTTCTGCAGCATCAACATGATGTCCGCCACTTGCGCAGTGGAGATGTCCACATCCTCCTTATCAATCAGCTCCACCACCTAAAACACACAAACACATAAGCATACACACGCACAAACACATAAGCATACACACGCACAAAGAGATCAAATAATGAAAAGCTTAATGAAAGCTATATCATAGCACATGTACAGTATATTGACATACTCTCTCTCCCCTGGAAATCATAACACTGGCAAATCACAGATGTCTGTGAGCTCATGTATGGAGAACAGGGCAGATAACGCTTCCTCTGAGTGTATTACACTGTATTACAATCTATCACATGTTTTCGAGGCCTTCACCCGGTTGCTAGCGGTCATATGATAGGGAAGACTTGGTTAATGGGTGAGAATTGGCAGGTGACCATATTGGGGAGAACATGAGGGGAAAAGGATACTTTATATGTTCACTGTTATTTTTTTTTTTTATATACCTACACCGATCCGCCATAATATTAAAACCACTGACAGGTGCCATGAATAACACTGATTACCTTGTTACAGTGGCACCCCTCAAGGGGTGGGATATGTTAGGGAGAAAGTGAGCAGTCAGTTCTCGAAGTTGGTGTGTTGGAAGCAGGAAAAAATGGGCAAGCGTAAGGATCTGAGCGACTTTGACAAGGACCAAATTGTGACGGCTGGATCAGAGCTTCTCCAAAATGGCATGTCTTTTTGGGGTGTTCTCTGTGTGCAGTGGTTAGTACCTACCAAAAGTGGTCCAAGGAATGACAACCGGTGAACCGGAGACAGGGTCATGGGCACCCAAGGCTCACTGATGCGCATGGGGAGCGAAGGCCAGCCCGCTTGGTCCGATCCCACAGAAAAGCTACTGTAGCACAAACTGCTGAAAAAGTTATTGCTGGCTGTGATAGAAAGGTGTCAAAACACACAATGCATCGTAGCCACAGAACAGTCAGAGTGCCCATGCTGACCCCTGTCCACCGCCAAAAGTGACTACAATGGGCACGTGAGCATCAGAAATGGACCATGGAGCAATGGAAGAAGGTGGCCTGGTCTGATGAACCACATTTCCTTTTACATCATGTGGACAGCCGGGTGCATGTGTGTCACTATACCTGGAGAAGAGATGGCACCAGGATGCACTATAGGAAGCCAGCAAGTCGGCAGAGGCAGTGTGACGCTCTGAGAAATGTTCCTTGGGCCCTGGCATTCATGTGGATGTTACTTTGACACATACCACCTACCTAAACATTGTTGCAGATCAAGTACACACCTTCATGACAACGGTATTCCCTAATGGCAGTGGCCTCTTTCAGGAGAATAATGAGCCCTGCCACACTGCAAAAATTGTTCAGGAATGGTTTGAGGAACATGACAAAGAGTTCAAGGTGTTGACTTGGCCTCTAAATTCTCCAGATCTCAATCCGATCGAGTATCTGCGGGATGTGCTGGACAAACAAGTCCGATCCATGGAGGCCCCACCTCACAACTAACAGGATTTAAAGGATCTGCTGCTAACATCTTGGTGCCAGATACCACAGCACACCTTCAGAGGTCTTGTGGAGTCCATGCCTTGATGGGTCAGAGCTGTTTTGGCAGCACAAGGGGAACCCACTCTATATTAGGTGGGTGGTTTTAATGTTATGGCTGATCGGTCTATATTTTACATGCTTTTAACTGTGTTTGGCACTTTTGTCAACTTTTGTTGTTTTACATGTGCTTTATAAATAAAATTTACTTACTTACTAAAGAAATGTGTAATTGTTGTTATGGTGAAGCTTTCTGTATGATGACATCTTTTGAACATTTATGGACAGAGTCTCCACTGTCGGCTCTTAGTAACAGTAAAGTTTATGTTTTCCAATACAACCTTGTTGTTGATTATTGTCCCGTTTTATTCCTTACATATCACCTACCCCTATCCTGGCATAAACTGTTACCTTGATGACATCATCAATGTCTATCTTGCCATCCTTGTTTTCATCCAGTGCGTCAGCGATGCTGAGCAGCTTGTGCTCTGGAATACTCTGGATCTGTCTCAAGGCTGCAATGAGCTCACTGATGCTAATGAGGTTCTCCCTACAGGAAAGGAACATGCAGCATACAGGAAACAGTTACACACTGACATAAGCAGTGAAGTAAAATGATGGGGGGAGGAGCCAGATGGGCATTAACTCAATCTCATGCAATTATTGTATAAGAGGTTTCCAAACCACTTTGCACAACTTTTATTTCATTTCTCCATGTAATGGACCAATAATATTTATATATTCTGTATATTTTCCTTTTCTATATAAAATGACATTTTAAGTGTTTGGGGAATAATTGGTTGTACTTGAGCAAACAATAACATTTCAAAACATAGAATGTTTTGAAAATGTTATTTCTCACTTTAGCACAGGAAAAGAAAGCAATTACATTTTGTGTGAAAAGTTATTGATTTGTTCAATCATCATCATCAGCACTGAAAACAATTTTTTTTTAAAAATGGTGTAATAATAAAAGAGTTTCATCTATGATACTGTTTCTCAATAACAGACCTGAACTGTGGTTTCATATTTCACTGGTCAATTTTGCAAGATAAGATGGAAATATTAGTCGGGTGTGAACTGCCAATCCAGACTAATGTGACCTGAATACTTGAGTAGATTGCAGGACAAACCCAAACTCAATATATCACACAACTACAGGGTGTCACAAAAGTCTCCATACATAGTGGAAATTAAGACTTTTTATCAAAATGTCTTCCAAACTTTTTTACACTTTGTGTATATATAGTACTGTGAAAAAGTTTTAGAAATGCTGTAGAGCAAAGATGCCTTCAAAATAATGAAATTAAATGTTTCTACATTACATTTTTTTTTAAATTACTGTAAAGAGCAGTAAACAATAGTAAATGAAACAAAGTCAATATTTGGTGTGACAAAAAAAATACAAATTCAAATAAAAATAGTAGTCTCTGGTACAATTTGTGCAGTTTTATAAGGAAATGAGATGGTAAGTTTTATTGAGCATCAGTTCTTCTGGAGACTTTGACTTTCGCATTCGCTTCTTATTTCTGCAGCAAAACCCAGCAGCCTTCATTGTTTTTTGTCTGAAAAGTGTCTCTTACACAATATGCTTGTAGACCCTATGCTTGGAGACTTTGGGACACCCTGTATTTTCAGGCATTGAGAAACAGTTGTATGATATTAATCATCAGACTTTGCATCCACAAAACAAACCAAATTAATTCACCCATTAGCACCGAGTTAGTAA
Source organism: Cranoglanis bouderius (assembly GCA_023630585.1). Lineage (NCBI taxonomy): Eukaryota > Metazoa > Chordata > Actinopteri > Siluriformes > Cranoglanididae > Cranoglanis > Cranoglanis bouderius. Next base: position 11,516,732 of record CM042570.1, read on the forward strand.
GTGACAAGCAAATTAAATTGTGTCTGACCCCGATCAAATAAACTGCCAGAATGAACTTGGAAAGCAACCCAGGAAATGTATGTTAATGGCTTTGAGACATAAAACAACCCACAGGCGCCCAAATATCTTTCCTTACCTCTGTAAGTCATTACATTTCTCAAAGAAAAATCTATAAAAAAAATAATAATAATAAAAATGAGGAAAAAAAAAAACACCACAACAACAAAAGATGAACTATTAATTAAATCCAGAACCACTTTTATGATTAGCTCTGTTGAAGCTGTCCTCCCACCACCATTTTACTGAGGAGCACATAAACACCACTTTCCACAATGCATCACAGTCTGCACATACAAAAACACTTGTGCCGTGTCTCAATTCATTCCCTATTCATTAGATAGTGTAATACTTGGGGTGCAGCCATTTTGTAGTGTTATCCGAATTCTCAGCAGAATGATATTCACTGGATAGTTCACTATATTATTATTCCTAGCGCACCGTAAGTCCAGTGTGCAACTAACACACACACTTTCAAACTAAGTGTAATGATTTCTTTTAGCTCATTTACAAGTCAGGATGGATACCGGAGCTGCCAATATAAATAAAATGTTAAAGCCTTGAACCCAACAGGTGTATTTAATAAAGAACATTGCTTTTATTACTTCTGTATTTTTGCAGTTTCAGTTTATTGGGTAATTTATAACATTTGAATTGTTGATATAAGGGTGGGCTACTATAAATCTTTCCAGAGTATTCACTCTTTCAGAGCTCTGTATCCCTCTCTAATGCCATACACAGTGCTCTATATAGTAAATAGTGAATGTGTGTGTAAGGGAGTGATTTCAGACACATTGTTGGACTATACGCATTAGGACCGTCAAGATTTCTTTTCCATTTAATTTTTTTTTTATGGATATTTTATTCCAAAACATTCAGTTATTATTGGCTGATAATTTTGCATTGCTAAAGAGAGATACATCATTGACCGTAGATTTAAACTGTGTATGCATGGCATAGGCCACAAAAAATGAAAACTTTCACTTTCTTTAAAAAAGCATTAATTTTATACTGGTTTTTATTTAGTTTCAGCAAATATTGCTAACATTTACCTCAATTTCTTATGCTACCTGGAATCCATATCAAAATGCAGTGTAGGCTGAAAGCGAGATAGCCTTCACATACTGTTTATTTATTATTTAATTTTACATACAGTGGATATAAAAAAAAAATTCTACACACCCACTATAATTGCAGGTTTTTCGGTGTTGGGGGCATTCTCTACATACAACAACAATCGCTCATATTCTTCACATGTCTATGCTACGAGGTACCCAAATTTTGCCAAAACCATATGGCAAAATGTGTTATGATCTGATGCGACCAAGGTGCAACTTTTTGGGCATAATTCTTAAAGTCCCCATGAACTCAAAATTGTTTTCAATTTTTGTGCCATTTAGAATGAATACGTTGGCCTTAAGGTTATCTATAAGCTAGTGTGCTCCAAAACAATGACAAAATTCACATTTAGAAGATATACGCATTCAAAACGTACAGTCGCTCTCTACCACCAATACGGATCAAGAATTTTGATGACATCATTCTGCACTTCAGCATCTCATCAGGTTTTCTGTCCAATCAAATGCTCTTTAGAATCTGAAGTGTCCTGCTATGCATTTCAAGGCACCTCACAGGGACTTTAAAGACATGTTTGGCAGAAAAACAAGACTGCTTATCACCCAATGAACACCATACCCACTGTAAAGCATGGTGGTGGTAGCATCATGCTATGGGCCTGCTTCTCTTCAGCTGGGACTGGGGTTCTAGTCAAGATAGAGAGAATCATGGATAGCTCCAAATACCATTTTATTTTGGCAAAAAACCTGTAGGTCTCTCTCTTAGTCAGCTGAAGATGAAGAGGATTTTCTCCTTCCAGCACGATAATGACCCAAAGCACAAATCCAAGTTGAGGGGTGTGAAAACCAGGTTTTATAGCCACTGTATTTGCAACAATGTATACATAATATAAAAGGTGTGGAAGAAATAACTTTCTGAGACCCCTTTTGAGACCCCTCTCCCTACATAATGTGACGTGTCATTTGTTATTCTTTTAAAAAACACTATTCCATATATTTTTTGTTAGGCCATTACAAGTGTAGAACTAAAAAAGTGAATAGTCAGTAAAATTCACTTTGACAGCCCACAGTCTATACGCACAATCATCCATAATACAAAGTGCTCAGAGACCAGCAAAATATTCTGACACATTAAAAAAAAAAAAAAAAAAAATCATACTTTCTTACCCAACTGGTGGTGTGGTTCCACTGTCCATCTGTCCATCCAGCACCAGCTTGTCTTTCTCTAACTCGTTTATGATCTTATCCATGCGGCTGATCATGCGGTTCACCCGGCGTGACAGATGTTTACTGGCTTTAGACTCTTCCACCTCTTTCTCCTGCCCAGTTTTAGAAAGCTCTTTCTTTATCTCCTCCAGATCCTGACATACAACAAAACATGGGATGAGTCTAAAGGAGAGAACATTCCTCCAGAAATTGTAAATAGAAAATTTACATTTTTTTATTCTTTTTAAGTCCATTACCCAGCTTTGTCAAGAAGAACAAAGGCTACACATGCTTCCTCGAGGATGTGAAGCTTATAATTGTAATTTTGTTAATGGAAAAACATATAGAATTGCCTCAGCATGTTTACAGGCAAGAACTGTTTACTCCAATTATTCCCCAGTTGCCTGAAGGTATAGACTGAACAGCACTGCAAAAGCAAGAGAGTGACCCCTACTGTGCAACCCAGTGAAACCCTCTCAAATTACATACGTGTCGTCCCTGAGGCTGACGAACGTGAAAATGCACTGCTGAAATTCACTTGCAATTCAATGCAAACAGAATTTCCCCAGTGCTTCTAAAGCATAGTCAGTTCCAGGGGGTTTTATTCACACCGTTTCTTCCTATAGAAATTTGCAAATGTGCCGGTTTGTCCGTCTTGCTCACCTCACTGTATTCCTGCACGTCGTCTTTCAGCTCCTCCAGCTCCTCCTTCTCTTTTGTCAGGAGTTTTTTCTGCTCCTTCAGTTTGGTGCAGGCATCGCTCAACATGTCAATCTCCTCCTTAGTGATCTCCTCTCCCTGATGGGTGAAAGTTTACACAGGACTTATTGTAAATCACCATGCCAGTGCTCACCGACACAGACAGACATGGAGTGTGTGAGCAGAAAGGGGAAAACACAAACCTTCTACAGTAACTGCACTAGGAGGCAGCCATACATAAAGGGATGTGATCATAAAACCAAAAAAAAAAAAACAGAAGGACTGGGGCTGTTAAAGGGTTAAAGGGATGCAGTAACTGAAAAGCATTTACAGCAGGTACATATATAGACCCAGTGGAAAGAAAAGCATGCTAAAACACCAACAGCTACACCGGGCATTTCTGCTCCTCATTAACCGTCTAGCGCTATTCAAGTAGAAATCACAATTTGATTCCATTTCTGGAGGATTTTTGAGTTATTAGATGAATAAATAAATAAATCTAAAAGCCAGTTAAAAATTGATATTGATGAGCAGAAGCGTCAGTGTGCTCTGGATGGAAGATACAGAAGTACAGAACCTTGATGCGCAGATACTTCTGCCACAGCTCAAACTGACAGCAGCATGAAGAAAATAAGCCAACATTACACAAGCTCACACAGTGCACAAGCTGAAGACATCAGTTTCAGGAACTACATTACAGCATCCTGGGACAACAGACATGATGGTATTTGTAGGTTTTTGAGGTTTCGGAGTTGTTTATTGAACCTCATTTCTTGATGATAAAAACTTTTAAGAGTGTTAAAAGTTTTCAAGAATCCTGGCAAATACATTTTTCGCAAATAAAATTTTGTTCTGGCTCAACTGGCTAGACATGTAAGAATTATGATCTATAAAGAAACTGAAAAAAGAAAAAAAATGTTTTAGCACTTCTTAAAGAATATCACAAAAGTTAGACACACACACACACACACACACACACACACACACACACACACAAAACTATTACTTAGTTATTTAATGAGTGCACATTTGCAGCACACAGACTCTTTAAAATCATAACATGACAATACATAAAAAAGCTTTCAAGTTACAATGTCTGAGTCCAGATCTGTCTGAGCAAACCTGTCTTGAGTCACCAGGAATGGTCATGCTAAGTAATCTTATCAAGCACGATGGACCAAAAGCTTGAGTGTTATAGTATGCAAATCTGTCTTTCTATGTGTGTTCATCATACCTTAATACCTTCCAGCACTGGTGCTGTGTCTCGTAACGTTTCAGAGTGAATAGCCACATCTACACTGGGCATAGCGAGATCGGCATCTACCCGCATGTCAGCCTCCACGTCCTCCTTCTGCAAACACATACAAAACCTTCCCATTAGCATTCCAAATCGAGTCTGGGTGTATTTACCATTTATTGTAATTTCATTAAAAGATGATGTAATCGAATTTAAATCACATGTTCATCCATAACCAAAAGAAATAATAAAAGTGAGTAACAGTACACATTCGCTAAAGGCTGTTAAAGATGCAGGCTCATCCATTCTGAGAAAATGAGTAAACATTAAAAAGCAGAGGTGTCAACCTTAGTTCCTGCCCAGGCCATATCAAAAAGCATGTCCTCAGAGGACCATAAACTGCATGGCTAATTTGTTTAGTGCAGCTACTGGGTTATATACAGTGTCCCCCAGAATTACTGACACAGTACATGCCAAAATTATTGAGACAGTAAAGGAATATTTTAAATACATGCAAACAAACTGAAAAACGTATGGTTAAAGGCAACAATCGTTCTGGGGACTGAGAGCAAATGAAAAAATAATATTTTAAATTAAATTAAATAATATTATAACTATTCTCTGGGGTATGAATATGAGGGTGTACACATGTAAAATCACTTTGTCAAATATCTCCATGGGAAAACAGGTAATGTATATTAAAATCATAAGCAGTTCAAAATACAATTTAGCACAAATAGGGCCATAACAGAAAGTTTCACATATCTGAAAAGGTTGGAATTTATCAGGAACATAAACACATGGTCATAAAAAAAAATAAATAAATAAATAAAAACTTCAGTGATCACAGTTTTGCACAGAACTGCACAGTCTAATTGATTCTTGTGGTTTCACAATCAACTGCTAATTGTGTGTTGTGGTTAGCAGAGACTAACTGCACCTGCAAGGAAAAGCACCTGATATCAGCTGTAAAATATGCAGGTGGATCACTGATGCTTTGTGGCTGTTTTGTGGTTTGGTGGTTCGGGGGCTCTTGTAAATACTGATGGCATCATGAATTCTGCTATGTACCAGAATATTTCCACCTAAAACCTGGTTGCTTCTGACAGAAGGTCCAGACTTGGCCACAGATAGGGTTTTCAACAAGACAATGAGTCAATGAAACACAAAATCGATGTTTACCAATGACCATGTCAGTCTCCAGATTTTAGCCTTACTGAAAACCTGTGGTCTGAATTGAAGAGCACAAACCTACGGATATATAAAGGAGTGTAAAATGTTCTGCATCGGGGAATAGACAAAGATCCAACTCCCAACCTTGAGTCATTACAGGAAGAGACTCAGTGCCATTATTCTCTCAAAGGCAGGTTTTACAGAAAAAAATGTAGTTTGCATTTCAGGAAAAACAACAACACATGGTTAAATAAAAGTGGAGGATGTTGGTGCTGTTCCACCTGTACAGCTTATAGAATTGGTGAGCCACTATGGGATTTGTGGATTTAAGTTCAAGTAAGTTCACACTGGCCTTACTAGAAGCAGAAATGAGGCAGAAGTTTGGATTTGGCATGTGGGCCATAAATGTGTCATAAAGGAAAGTTTGTAATAATGGTATGTGTTGGCTGAAGTGGTTAACAGGTGCTCCAACCTGTTCTTTGGCTTTCTCCGCAGTTTCGGCTAGCCTCTCCAGCTCCCTCTCTTTGTTCTCCTGGCGAATAGCTGCCTCTTCCTGTAGCATGGTCTCCAGTTTAGTCTTGTTATCCACCTTAGAGAAGTCAAGCTCTGCCACTTTCACCTGTGCCTCTTTAGCCTGCAAAAACAATCAAATCAATTAAAAAAAAAAAAAAAAAATCAGATGTGTGTATAACACTAATACTACAGTAACAAAATGAAGCTATTATGCTGATGTCTTTTAGACAACAAAGTCACACACACCCTGTGAGGCAGGAATGTGTATGTGTAATGTACGCACCACTATCTCAGGCAAGGTCTGCAGTGTGGTTTTAAGCTGGTCTGCAGGGGACAGGGTGTCAGGAAGGAACATAGCCCTCGAAAGCAGTAGCAGAGAAGTGGGGATGTGCTGGTTCAAATGCAGCTCCAGCCACTGTCACACAGACACACACACACACACACACACACACACAAGAAATCTCAATTATATGGCTACTATTGGCGACGCTGGACAGAACACACTACAATTCTGACCGCTAAATCATTACTCTGAAGTGCTAAAACTGATCGAAGTCTGTGTTACCTGTTTGAGTTGATCTCTAAGCCTGTCCTCAGTCACTCCCAGAGCTCTCATGCCCCGAACCCTGCATGCTGCTTGCAGCTCATTCGCATTAAGGCTCTCCACTCCTTCCTCAGCTATCAGCTGTCAATACAAGATCACACACATACAGCTAATGTGCAATTCAGACTGAGATAAGTTGGGAGTAAAGAGAAAGTGTAGCGCTGGACCAGGCACCTTGTCATCAGCACGGATGGAGCGGAGCTTCATGATGAGCTGGAAGCGGAGGAAGTTGTTGGTGCCGATGGGCTGCAGCTCCAGTAGCTTGCAGAGAGCTACCAGCTGCGGCCGTGTCAGGTTGTCTAGGGTCAGCTCGTCCTCAAACAGTTTGGAGAATCGGATGATCTGCTCATTGCTAGGCCTTTCACCCGAGTCCCGGATCTGATGTGAGGGAAGAAAGGAAGAAATGACGAAAAAGTAAGAATGCTGGTAATATTTGACTGAAAAGTCATGAAATGTGCGTATGAACGCAGGATGACCACACGGGGGCAATGTAGAACTGTCTGAGATTAAAGCTGGATAGGGAAACTTGGACCTGAATAATAATTAGATACGGCACAGACATGTTGGTTTAATTTGCCTCAGAGAGGCATCGGTCAATACATAAGAGTCAAATGTAATAACAGCATTCAGTAGTGATCAGTATAAATCAGAATGATCGGTGTGGGAGTATTAATTACAGTGATCAGCATCAGTGATTGGTAAGTGTTAACAGGCTTGGGGAGTAACAGATTACATGTAACGGCGTTACGTAATCAGAATACAAAAAAACTGGCAACTGTAATCCGTTACGGTTAAATAAAAAAACAAAGTAATCAGATTACAGGTACATTTTGTAAAAAAAAATGGGAATACTATCAGGATTACTTTTGCAGGGCTCCAGACTGCACCTAAAAAGGTCAGATTTGTGGCCAAAAATATTAATTTGCGAATGATATTTTTGCTGAGATCGCCGATGGCGACGATATAAATTTACACGTTTTGATTTAAAAATTGCATGTACCGTCTTTTTAATTGCGTGTTCTGTGAGGAGGAGTCTGTCGCATAATTTGTTTTGTTGACATAATAAAATGAGGTCCTGCGCATGAAGTTCAAATTCATCCAGAGCGCCAAAACACGCTCAGGGAAAGCGGGAATCAGCTTTCCGCCTCAGAAAGACATGTCTAAATGAAAAATATCAGACTTTTTCCAAACAATCTTCATCACTGTCGAGCACCAATGCTGATGGCACACCTGCTAATAAAAAAAAAAAAGCAGGCTCCAGCTGTGCCAGCATGAATGAGATAGAAAACGACAGAGACACAGAGGATCATCTTTCCGTGTCAATCAATGAACGCCCAAGTAAAAGCGCAGAAAGGCATTTTAAGACTTCTTGGATTCAGGACTTTGCATGGCTCAGGTATGATCATCGCACACAGAAAATGTTTTGTGCAAAGCAGGCAGAGAAACTTCAACCGATTTCATTACCAGAACGAACCATTTCAAGAAAGAGACCGTGAGAAAACAGGGCGATAGTCAGAAGCATAAAAAAAAAAAACTTGTGACTATGTAATCATAGAGAGCGCCACAAAAACACCGTTAGCACAAGCAGTGTCTCGCGCATGTGAACTACATGACGAGACCGAATGGAAGGAGCTAAAAATAAAATTCAACACGGCCTATATGATTGCATGTGAAGAGCTGCCTTTCACCAAATTTACCTCTCAGACATTACTAATGAAGAAAAATGGACTGGATGTGTGCGAGACGTATGACAACGACACAGCATGTGCTTTGAGCAGAATGCATCTAGTTGAGATGTTGCTCGTCCTACCAATTTTGGCTGCTCAGTGCGAACGTGGCTTTTCAGCTCAAAACAGGATAAAATCAAAAGTACACAATTCAACCTTGGAAGACTTGATCAGGATCAGCACAGAGGCCCATCACTTGAACAGTTTGATCCTGAACCGTGTGTCATGAATGCGAGTGCAATATTGCTTTTGTACAGTTCTAGAAACAAGAAATTAATATATAGTAAGTGACATTTTGGACACAATATGGCCAAATGTTCCGTTTATTTTTATTATATCATGAAGATTGATTTGTAGATTCCTAGTAAAAGGTCCTTCTGGCAAAAAGTGTCCCTTCTTCCTTTTCATCTTCATCTGATGAGCTTTCATATTTTAAGTCAAAAGTTATGTTCCTGAAAAGTACTGTTTGCCATGTCCGCTGACGATGTCGCCAACACCACTGCAGTAACGGTTTGGAAATAGGAAGTGTAATCTGGTGTGGCAAACACAGACGAGTGGAGTGATGCACACAGTGAAACATCCCAGTGTGGTTATAGGAAATATAGGCACTCTTGGAATGCCACTCAACCAATCAAATTAGTGAACCGGAACTAACTGTTGTATAATTATTGTTAATCGGAGTGATTCAGAGTGAATGTTTCAGCATCGCGCTGTGATTGGTATTAATCTGAGAAAGATCAGCATTGTGGTGTTACCTTCTGGAAGAAGGTAGAAAACTCCTCGGTCACATTGCCTTTGTCTGCTTTGTTTCTCAGTGCAATCTCCTCCACTGTGTCCTGTAAGAACTTGGCCATCTCCAGCTTCACTCTCAGCTCCTTCTTCAGTCTCTCTTCCTGCAGGATATAAAATAGTGTTCATAAGTTTTTCAGGCTGCAAAAATCCAGATAATATATTCAAATTCTACGACGACTAGTCTGTCTTTAGGCCTGCTTAAAAAAATAAAAAAAATCATCACATACAACAGGAAGTTACCCTAGCGTGTAAATCATGATAAAGAGCACATAATTCCACAGACAATGGCTGCACAGGAAGAATAGAAAGTGAAAGATCACTGCACCTTCTTGGACTTTGTCTCAAAAGTGGATGGCAGCATGTTGGGGAAAAGCTTCACAGCAATAGGAAGCAGGAACTCCATAAACGGAACAATGATAAAAACCAGAAAAGGCACGAGACGGAATAAGTCTGCACATGTCCTTAGGAACTGAAAAAGACAAAAATATGTAATTAGATACTTACATACATAACATACAGGTCTAAGGTTTGTTTTAAAACCATGAACCATTGCTGGGATCATATACAGTCATCAAGTGTCTTAGGTATAATCTGAAGTGACAGTGAAAATGTGACATCTTTTAAGAGATCACATTGAGTAATGATTTCTGTTTACCTATCTACATCATTTTGCTTAATTTCTTCAGTGTTGCCTAATATGCAATTATAAGATGTAATTATATGATGGTATTGTAAAGGACCAGAATATATTAACCTGCTTAACAATGGGAAGGCTATTACACAAGGGGCAATTACATGTAGATGCCCAAAGTCTAATTAAGACCCTCTTATTCCTGACTCTCCGAAATTTCTCTCCACATGTTCCATCCCCCATTCTCATGCCTTTGTCATTCTTGGTCATCCTCGATTCGCTAGTTCTCTTTTTACGACCGATATAAAAACTGCAAATTAGCGCTGGCCAGTTATAGCACTGAGAAAAACAAAAACTACTATCACTCCCTGAAAAATGACCCAAACACAGATGAGCGTTACAAACATGTCGATAAATTTTACGTTCCTCTCCCCTCTCTCCACCTGCATGTCTGTGGTCCTATAGGAACAAAGACAAAGGGGGTGAAAAGAAGCTTTGTGCTTTCCCCTATTGACATGGATATCACCTCTGTCAGAGAGGGGTAAATGGAAAAAGGGAATGAGGGGAAAAAAGAGGCATGGGTTCTGGTGGCTTTAGAAAGAAAGGAAGAAAAAGAGGATAAGAAGTGACATCAAAAGCCTCTAGGCTGAATGCGAATAAGCATTAAAGAGACACGAAGGAGGAAGAGCGGTAGGAAGCTTGAGTAGATGCAAGAGAATGTGTAATGGCATTTAATCTGTTGAGATATATATATATATACATATACATATACATACACATACACACACACATACACACACACATACACACACACATACACACACACACACACACACACACACAGACACACACAGACACACATAGACACACATAGACACACATAGACACACATAGACACACACACATACATACATACACACACACGAGACCCACATGGAATGCATGAGGAATAATTGTAGTAATGAGTGTTATAACAGCCATTCAATTACTACACTCTGCTCATTTAAATTCCTTTGAATCCACTAACAGTTTTGGTGAAAATAGACACCAAATGGCTCATAATAGGCAAACGTTTTGTTCATATACACTGGGGTCTGTAAGACTCCTGTTTTAAACTAACCTGTTTTAACCAACATGCACAAATGGTTCATTTCTCAGCCAGTAGAAAATGTTTTTCTCGTATTGCCTCTAAACTCTGGAATCGAGTTCACAGTTTGTTAGGAACACAAGCACTACTGGCAATTTAAAATCCAGATAAAAAATATAGCTTGTTGAACATGGCCAATAGTTTTTGGGTCATTTATCTTGTTAATTATCCATCCATTTTCCATACCGCTTACCCTACACACAGGGTCACGGGGAGCCAGGAGCCTATCCCAGGGAACTCGAGGCACAAGGCAGGGGACACCGTAGATGGGGTGCCAACCCATCACAGGGCACAATCGCACACCCATTCACACACTGTGGACAATTTGGAAATGCCAATCAACGTATGTCTTTGGACTGGGGGAGGAAACCAGAGTGCCTGGAGAAAACCCCCGAAGCATTGGGGAGAACATGTAAGCTCTGCGCACACTGGGCAGAGGCAGGATTCGAGTCTCCAACCCCGGAGGTGTGGGGCAACCGTGCTAACCACTAATTCACAGTGCCAAATTATTTCAATTGTTTAATTAAGGATTTAATGGTGCTCTCAAGAAAGTTTGGAGTTTGGGATGTTTTAATAACCAAATGATGATACTTTTCCAGACCTTTGTATCAGACTTATTTTGATATCTCTTTGAACACTTGCTATCTATCTATCTATCTATCTATCTATCTATCTATATATATATATATATATATATATATATATATATATATATTTTTTTTTTTTTTTTTGTGTAAATAATAAATAGTAGCATTACAAAATGTAACAAAGTTAAAGGGGGGGAATACTTATGCAAGGCACAGTATGTGAGGCTCTGAGATTATTTTATTTCATTGTTTCTTTTTAAGACTAGGAACAAATTCCGGATTAAACCAACATCAACAAAAAGTCCTGTACATGTCGGTCATGTGCCATTGTTAAATACACTGAGCTATACACTCAACGAACATTTCATTAGGAACATATGTACATCTGCTCATTTATGCAGTTATCCAATCAGCCAATCATGTGGTAGCAGCGCAATGCATAAAATCATGCAGATACAGGTCAAGAGCTTCAGTTAATGTTTAAATGAAATACCAGAATGGGGGGGGGATGTGATCTCAGTGACTGTGGCTTGGCTGTTTGTGCCAGATGGGTTGGTTTGAGTATTTCAGAAACTGGAATTTTCATCCACAACAGGATGGTGTGGAGAAAAAAACATCCAGTGAGCAGTAATTCTGTGGGTGGAAACACCTTGTTGGTGAGAGAGGTCAGAAGAGAGTGATCAGACTGGTTCGAGTTGACAGGAAGGCTGTGCTAACTCAAATAATCTCTCTTTACAACCGTGGTGAACAGAAAAGCACCTCAGAATGCACAACACATCGATCCTTAAGTCAAATGAGCTACAACACCAGAGGAGAGCAGCAGCAGAGTCGAGATCAGGTTCCGCTCCGGTCAGACAAGAACAAGAATCTGAGTCTATATTTTTCACAGGCTCACCGAAACTGCAAAGTTGATGGTTGGAAAAATGTTGTCTGGTCTGATGAATCTCGATTTCTGCTTTGACAAGCAGATGGAATTTAACCAGTGAGTGTAAGTTTGTATTTGCACTTATGGATATGGAGGTGATAAAGTAAGCTCATATGGGCACGTATTAGAAGTAATGGTGTAAAGGACTTACATTGTGGAGGCTACATGCTAATCACAGCATGGTCATGAAGAACAGATTAGATAGGCTAATGAGAGGACTTTTTGGAAGAACAGTTTGATAAAGATAGGACTTTATCATGTAAGCTATATCCAATGGAACTGTGCTGTGGAAAGATTATAAAGAATCACAGCTCTCCAACAGCGAAACAAATGTGGCATGATGACAGACACCAAGTATTTATTAAGTACTCATTGTTGTGTGCATCACCAAAAGGAGGAAGAGTCCAAATCAGGCAATGCTTCATTATTTAGACTGCAATCACTGGGATCAAGATCCACGAAAGGGATCTATTTCAGTCTATTTCAGTCTGACCTGAGGCGAGATCTTCTGGGAATGTAGCAGTACAGGCAGCAACTGAGTCATGTGTCTGTCTGAGCGGCTGAGATAGTCAGACATTAGCATTATGCTAGTAGGATTATATTGCATGGCTTCTGCCAGATAGGACTCATTGGAGCCAACTTCAGAAAACAGCAAAGATGTGGATAATATTATTATACATCCACATATTATTACTAATTATATAAGTAATATTTACCAAATGCTAGTATCACCAACAGACAGGAAAACTCTGCTAATGGTGAATGTAATGCTAATTTCAGGGATGGCTTCTGTTAGAGCATGGCCTTAAGCTGACCCCTGTTTTGCCTCTGTCTGAAGGGCAGCAGCTCCCCAAGGGATATCACATTACCACAATAGGAACATAGAGCCTGGGCATCTGGCCATCAGGGGACACACACACACACACACAATTCATCCTAGTACAGCATGTCACCACAGCTTTTCTGATCAATGTTTAGCCAGGATGAGAGGCAAATGAAAAAGACCAGAAAAACCGAGACAACCTGAAGTGCTGAAGACTCAACTATGCAATGAGCATAGATTTGTACTTCAAGCTGCTGCAGAATGTAATTCAACCTCATCCCATAGAAATGAACTTTTTTTCCCCCCAACTTTAGTAAAATGAAATGAAAGGAAACTCGTAATAGATTAACTGTGAAAATCTATCTATCTAATCTATGTACAAAGTGCTTGGTTTCCTACACTGCCAGCAATGTGTTTAAAAATGGCCAATAATGCGATAAATCCATAAATAAATCTTTTAAAAGAACCAAGCAACGTTGTGGCAAATAATCTGATAACCCACATTGTGCAGCCATTTTCAAGAAATAATGCAATAACAAATATAAAACTCTAGTAAACGGGTGAGATACTGGGTTTAATAAAGAATGAATATTCAACAAGGCCATAAGAGTTTCATACAAAGTGTAAAAGGCTAGTCAAATTGAAAAGCCTTAAACACTTTAATGCTCCACGTTCCTGTATGGAGGTCTATCTGATGGTTCTCCTGTACAGCTTTAGCAATAATGAATTTTAGAACAGGTTTCTTCCTAAAAACATGGTTTTTGCACTTTTTTTCCCCCGCTAATGCCAGAGTGTAGTACCCTCAGGAGTGTGTTTAGCTGTCCTGTCACTCTATATTTTAAATTATGGAGAACATGTCACAATTGGCTGATGGCTTGCCAGCAGTTTTCCATCATATATAATGGTTAGTCTTGCACTCATCTGCAGAATGAAAAGTGGCCTTGAGTACTGCATCAAACTTTTCTTAAGGTTGGTAATGTCTAGAACAGCTGCACCATATAAAACCAACTGTACCAATTATGGATGTGCCTTCAGCCTAATTTTATTTTTCAATGTGTAGAGTTAATAAACGGGAATCGAGTTTTTCATTGCAATTAAGCTTTCCTACTGTCAGCAGAAGCACATGTATTTGACAGGTATAACACACCTATAATAACTAACACAGAGTTTAAATGGCTACAGCTACTTACACTATAAAAAAAGTTATGTGGACACCTGACCATCACACCCATATGTGTTCCTTCCTCAAACTGTTGCCACAACGATGGAAGCACACAATTGTATAGGATGTCTCTGTAATATTATAATTGCCCTTCATTGGAACTAAGGGGCCCAAACCTGTTCCAGCATGACAATGCGCCTGAGCACAAAGCGAGCTCCATGAAGACATGGTTTGCCACGAACTCGAGCGTCCTGCACAGAGCTCTGACCTCAACCCCACTGAACACCTTTGGGATGAACTGCTGACATGCCGCAGGCCTTATCACCTGACATCAGCGCCCGACCTCACTAATGCTCTTGTGACTGAAAGGGCACAAATGCCCACAGCCACGCTCCAAAATCTAGTGGAAAGCCTTACTAGAAGAGTAGAGCATATAACGGCAAAGAGGGGACTACATTTGGAATGGGATGTTCAACAAGCACATATGGGTTTGACTGGTCAGGTGTCCACATGCTTTTGGCGATAGTGTATTTGTTGGTAGGAAGGATGTTTGAAATTCTCACTGGATTAACAAACAGTATATGATCATAGTGGCAACGCATGTTTGTAATAATCTTAAAGTCCATCCATTTTCTATACCGCTTATCCTACACAGGGTCGCGAGGAGCCTGGAGCCTATCCCAGGGAACTCGGGGCACAAGGCAGGGGACACCCTGGAAGGGATCCCAACCCCAATCGCACACACACACACACACACACACACACACGTTCACACACTACGAACAATTTGGAAATCAGCCTACAACATATGTCTTTGGACTGGGGGAGGAAACCGGAGTACCCGGAGAAAACCACCAAAGCACTGGGAGAACATGCAAATTCCATGCAACCTGGAGCGTAAACAGGAATCAAACCCCTACAGTGGGGGGAAAAAAGTATTTGATCCCCTGCTGATTTTGTACGTTTGCGCACTGACAAAGAAATGATCAGTCTATAATTTTAATGGTAGGTGTATTTTAACAGTGAGAGACAGAATAACAACAAAAAAATCCAGAAAAACACATTTCAAAAAAGTTATAAATTGATTTGCATTTTAATGAGTGAAATAAATATTTGATCCCCTATCAATCAGCAAGATTTCTGGCTCCCAGGTGTCTTTTACACGGGTAATGAGCTGAAATTAGGAGGACTCTCTTAAAGGGAGTGCTCCTAATCTCAGTTTGTTACCTGTACAAAGACACCTGTCCACAGAAGCAATCAGTCAATCATATTCCAAACTCTCCACCATGGCCAAGACCAAAAGAGCTGTCCAAGGATGTCAGGGACAAGATTGTAGACCTACACAAGGCTGGAATGAGTTACAAGACCATCGCCAAGCAGCTTGGTGAGAAGGTGACAACAGTTGGTGCAATTATTCGCAAATGGAAGAAACTGTCAGTCTCCCTCAGTCTGGGGCTCCATGCAAGATCTCAACTCGTGGAGTATCAATGATCATGAGAACATTGAGGAATCAGCCCAGAACTACACGGGAGGATCTTGTTAATGATCTCAAGGCAGCTGGGACCATAGTCACCAAGAAAACAATTGGTAACACGCTATGCTGTGAAGGACTGAAATCCTGCAGCGCCCGCAAGGTCCCCCTGCTCAAGAAAGCACATGTACAGACCCATCTGAAGTTTGCCTGAATGATTCAGAGGAGAACTGGGTGAAAGTGTTGGTCAGGTGTGGTCAGATCTCTTTGGCCTCAACTCAACTCGCCATGTTTGGAGGAGGAGGAATGCTGCCTATGACCCCAAGAACACCATCCCCACCGTCAAACATGGAGGTGGGAACATTATGCTTTGGGGGTGTTTTATATTTACTAAACAGAGAATGAATGCTCCATGTGAAAGCAGAAGCCGGTGTAAAATGAAATGTGTTGTGCAGCAATTGAGTCGTGTTGTGTGGGCATATGTCCACAGAAACTGAACTGGGGCCCTTACTGAGAAGCTTCATGCTGCTAGATCATCCAGTCTATCACCATTCCTGATTCTTATCGATCTCTCAGCAGCCTTTGACACGGTCAATCACAAGACTCACACAAGCCTCATGCAACTTTGAAGTTAATAGCCCAGCACGGAGGTGAATTGCTTCTTACCTAAAGGGATGGTCATATCAGGGGACATTGAAGGGATCCACATCTGATTCATGCAAACTCCTACAAGGCTCAGTGCTTGGCCCTCTTCTATTTTCCCTTTATATCCATTCTGTCACTGAGGCTGTAGCTTCACGTGGCTTTTTATACCACTGCTATGCCGATGACAATACATTGCCCCCCCCCCCCATGTTTCTGCACAGATCTACATAAGTCATCTAGTCATGAATGGCAACTAATCACTCATAAAACTAAATTACAGCAAGACTGATCTGCAGTATATTCCTGGAGATGCCTCCCCACATCATGATCTCGTCATCTCCTTGGAGAATTCAATATTACAAAATGAGTCATTTACAACATCAGGAGAATCTGTCCTCTCCACCAAGGCCACTCCATTGTCATCTCATGACTGGACTACTGCGACTTGCTCCTGGCTGCATGTCAAACCATTAACCAGGTGTTCAAATACCCATGCACATCTTTAGCTATTACCAATAAAACACAAACAAAATAGATGAATGACCATCACTAGGTTCCTTAATGAAGTGTTTTTCATATTATGAAAGGATTCAGTGAATAGCAGAAAGAAACTAGGAAGTGAACAGAGTTTTCACTATTAATCTGACACAATTCAATCCAGAAAATATTTTATTATATTTTAATTTCCACATGAGCAAAATAAATGTACATTTTTTGAGCATTTGCCTCAATGAATAGGTAATTGCCCCAAATTACACTAAGGTGCAAAATAGAGGGCACAGCCCTTAATGCAAAATATATAATTTGTAGCAGAAATGCTATGCACTGAGCCTGAAGGTCACTTAGGGAATGGTTACTGTATGCATAAAATTATACAAGTGGAAAAGCAGGTATTAAGCCCAATGCTGCCAGAGAGTAGAATCAGAGCATTTACCTGCACTTCCTCTATATTACGGTCATATAGTTACATTTGGTCAACTGTGTGTGTGTGTGGTTTTTGTACCTGTCTCCTCTCTCTTCGTGACAGGGTGTGTCCGTTCAGCACTCTCCACAGCATGCGTCCAGTGATGGCCGTATCAATCCACAGAAGTCGGAACCCATGGTAATAGTGCTTCACCTCATCGATCACGCGTTGCCCTAGTGTTCGCCGCACTGGCTCCACGTCCACGGTAGGGCTGTAGATGGGTCCTCCCTCCTCCAGCTTTTTATTTCGGTCTTTTAGTGAACGCAGTGAGCGCTCCACTTTGGAGTCATCGTGAAGACAGCTTGAGGTGTGAACCCACCGTACTGGCGTGGTCCACTGTGCAACTGTCCAATGAGAGACACGGTGGGTGTGGCCTAGTGCAGCAGAGTTAGGCATCAGGACGGCATGGTAAAGACGAGATGGACTGGTCGGCGAACACCGTCGCATGTATGAACGGTCAGGATACGGGCTGAGAGAGAGCACCCGAGCTGCCAAACTGCCTCTGAGATCCTCGGGACTATTACAGAGATACACCGATATCAAACTCAGCTTTTACAAAATCTTGACTGTTTCAGAGAGAATCATGTACCTTTCTAACAATAGCCTATATTAATGAACATGAACGAGACACACCAATATCCATTTATCTTGACATGCTTCGTGAATTGTACTTCAACAGTGTACTCAGATGGACATTTGCATGAAGCTAGTTATAAAAAAAAACCCTTGAGCTCTGTGTACCTGTTTGTTGCCAGGCGTAGTGCAGTACAACTGAAGCAGGCTACTTCTTTCTTTTCTGAAAAAAGGGAGGGGGGGGGGGGGACAGTTCTATTCATAGACATGAACTTTATATAGACTTATGATTTCACAGAGAACAATTCAGTCACTAAATAATCTTCATAATGATATTCAGCTGGATTCTTTTACTTTAATCTGTTAGTTTAGGTGCTTTATTTACTCTTGTGAAGGACAAAACAAGTTCAAGTAACAGCTGATAAACTATTTCAATGAAACCGAGCTCATTAAAGCCCTATTATACCCCGATACCTGTACCTTGGAATTACAGAATGGCATTACTAGAAGAGAGGGAATATTGGCCTTTATAAAGTTGCAACCATAGATTTAAGCACCAGAAATGATGTACAAATGACTTGGTATCAAATTAATGAAACTGTAAAAACAAAAAGCTGTGAAAGAAATCAGTTAATATAAAAGGGATCAAATCTTCTCTAGTGTGGTTTAATCTTTTGAACTGGAAGTCAAATGACGGAGAAAAGAGGATCCCGGTTAAAAAAAAAAATGTGATAAAATAATCACATTATGTTCTGACATGAGAAAACTGCTGATTTTGATAGCATGAATTACAGTCTGCAAACACTTTATGGTTCTGATTCAGGTAAATTTTGTTAAATAAGATTCACACTTAGCAAATAAAGCAAGACAGTCTACTACAGTGGTGCTTGAAAGTTTGTGAACCCTTTAGAATTTTCTATATTTCTGAATAAATATGATCTAAAACATCATCAGATTTTCACAGTCCTAAAAGCAGACAAAGAGAAATCAAATTAAACCAAAAAGTTCTACTTTGGTCTCATTGATCCACAAAACATTTTTCTAACAGCATTCTGGCTTGTCCACGTGATCTTTAGTGAACTGCAGACGGGCAGCAATGATCTTTTTGGAGAACAGTGGCTTTCTCCTTGCAACCCTACCATGCACACCACTGTTGTTCAGTGTTCTCCTGATAGTGAACATTAACATTAGCCAAATCGAGAGAGGCCTTTAGTTGCTTAGAAGTTACCCTGGGTTCCTTTGTGACCTCGTGGACTATCACACGTCTTGCTCTTGGAGTGATCTTTGCTGGGAGAGATTGATCTTTGCTGGGAGTGATCTTTGCTGGGAGTGATCTTTGCTGGGAGTGATCTTTGCTGAGGGTAACAATGGTCTTGAATTTCCTCCATTTGTACACAATCTGTCTGACTGTGGATTGGTGGAGTCCAGACGCTTTACAGATGGTTTTGTAACCTTTTCCAGCCTGATGAGCATCAACAACTCTTTTTCTGAGGTCCTCAGAAATCTCCTTTGTTCGTGCCGTGATACACTTCCACAAACATGTGTTGTGAAGATCAGACTTTGACAGATCCCTGTTCTTTAAATAAAACAGGTCGCTCACTCACACCTGATTGTCATCCCATTTATTGAAAACACCTGACTCTAATTTCACCTTCAAATTAACTGCTAATCCTAGAGTTTTGCCACTTACAGATTTGTAATATTGGATTGTTTTCCTTAATAAATAAAGGACAGAGTATAATATTTTTGTCTCATTTGTTTATTGGGTTCTCTTTGTCTATTTTAAGGACTTGTGTGAAAATCTGATTATTTCTCTATCGAAGACTTTCCTCTCCAGATGTGGATCCCAGGTAGAGTTGAAAGTACGGCAGTCCTTTTCCCTGATTTTCAAACATCTCAACAGTGCCAAAATGCAGTTTCTAAATTTTAAAACATTATTTATTGTACAGTAGACACTGGACCAACTTTTGCCTTTAAAACTATGATTTCACTTATTTAGCCCTATTCTGATTGAATTAGTTTATCAGGTGCACATCTGTAATACTTTTTTTTTTTTTTTTTATAAACACGTCTCCTCAGAGATAAAACTCCCCCCACTTAGACATATCTAAGTACATAGATTTGCTACATAACCAATATATAAGACCTCATGATCATAAATGATTTTGAACCTTCATTGTTAACTGCTAAGTGGTTAGTCAGCTAGTTTGCAGATACAAAGCTGCTCCATACCCTGTCTCTAAAAACACCTCATATAAGAACTTAGCTAACTAATGTAATTGTTATTACATGTTAATTACTCAATAAGTGTAATACAATTACACTCATTAGCGCAACCGTACATTTAATGTCAATCATGTTAATTGTGGCCTTCAATTAAATAAATATTTTTGAGCAATATTTAATTATTTATGCTCATTTCTCATTGTATTTAGTGTCACATTATTCTATTTATTTATTCATTTTATTTAGTTAATTTGTTTAGTCTGGAATATTCCTCCATGAGTATGCGCCCCAAATTGTAAACTTCACAAAGGTTCACTGAAGTGAAACTCTCACTGGATTAATAAACTGCTTAGTCTTATACAAAGCAAAATGTTCACAATAATTAGTACAGCCATTACCATGTTATACTTACTACACTAGTATAAGAAATAATTGCTCAACGCTGCCTACACTGATGCACATGACTTACATCCGGTGTAACGTGAAAAGTGGTCTTGATGCTTCTGAACGAGGGAATATTTTGGAAGTGCCACCATTTATCTGATGAATACCAGGAAACACTTTGTCAGTGGTAACCTGCAGGGTATGTTTAAACACTGCATCACTGATCAGTGCCAGATGATTCAAAACACGGTGAAATACTTTATCTTCAAATCAACCAGAACACAAAGTTCTCTCTGAACGTCAGTAAAACCAAGGTTGTGGACTTCAGGAAGAGGCAGCAGCAGAACTACACGTTTACATTTATGGCATTTGGCAGATGCCCTTATCCAGAGCGACTTACACTTTATTCATTTCTGAATATACATCTGAGCACTTGAGGGTTAAGGGCCTTGCTCAAGGGCCCAACAGTGGCAGCTTGGTAGTGCTGGGGTTTGAACTCACGACCTTCCGATCAGTAGCCCAACGTCTTAACCACTGAGCTACCACTGCCCCTGTCAAGATTGGTGGCTTCAGGTACCTTGGAGTACACATCTCTGAGGACCTGACCTAGACTCATCACATTCAAGCTGAACAAAGCCAGACAATGGTTGTACCATCAGAGACCGCTGAGGAAATTCAGGGTCTCCCCAGAGAGCCTGAAAACTTTTTATACTGGGGCCATAGAAAGTTTACTAACTCAGTGCATGTCAGCGTGGTACAGAAACTGCTCGATCCAGGATCCCATAAAGTGGTGTGCTTAGCTGAGCGCATCTCCGGGTCTGGTCTCGCCTCTCTGCACAACATCTACAATGGGCGATGCAGGACAAGAGCTGCTAAAATCATCTGGGACTCCACCCACCCCGGTAACTCTCTGTTCAGCCTGCTGCAATCAGGCAAGCGCTTCCATAGTCTGATGGCTACAACTGAGAGGCTCAGGAAGAGCTTCTTCACTCAGGCCATCAGACTCCTCAACACGGACATGTCCACCATGCAGATATTTAATATTTCTCATCTTATTTCTTATTCATTTCTGATTGGGTTTTTTTTTCTTTTGATGTTTTTATTTAGTATTTAATGCACAGTCTAAAGAGGAATACACCAGGTTTTCATTTCACTGCAAGTTATATACTGTATACAATTGTGTACATGACAAATAAAAATCTTGAATTCACTGGCTTCCTGTAAAGGCTTCAAATCCTTCATGGTGGCCTACAGAGTAACCTACAGACCCTCACTCGCTTTTTTTCCCCTTGGTGGTTCCATGATAATGAAATGGGTAGTTCACACTGTAGTTTCCCTCACAAATGTTCAACAAAAATCCCAAAGACTCCATGAGCATGTAAATGTTAATGCAGAAACACCCTCAGCTACTGGTCTATTTAGGTGTGCTATCTTTCGCCATTCAGTTAGCTTTTTCAGATATGTGTACTTTGTTGCTTCTCTGAAAGTCTACGGGCAGTTCAGAAAACGACAAACATATCTTTATTTTGTAATTAAATTCCAAGTTGACGTTTTAGATGTTTTAAACGTCTTTCAGCAACTTGGTTATTTTCACACTGGTTAACAGTTTCCTATGTTACACACAATGCCATCTGACTACAGGCTGACTGTGGCCCAAGTAGGATTTAGACCATCTCTACCTAAAGAGGCAGATGCATCTGTGCTTTAGTCCTTTAGTCTATCCAGTTCTCTCACTTCCCTTCGGTCCCCCTTGTGCTGCCAAAAGAGCTCTGACAAGTTGAGGCATGGACTCCACAAGTCCTCTGAAGGTGTGCTGTGGTATCTGGCACCAAGACGTTAGCAGCAGATCCTTTAAGTCTTGCAAGTTGCGAGTTGGGGCCTCCATGGATCGGACTTGTTTGTCCAGCTCATCGCACAGACCTGGGGAATTTGGAGGCCAAGTCAACACCTTGAACTCTTTATCAAGTTCCTCAAACCATTCCTGAACATTTTTTTTTTGCAGTGTGGCAGGACGCATTATTCTGCTGAAAGAGTTCAATGTCATTAGGGAATACCGCTGCCATGAAGGGGTGTACTTGGTCCTCAATAATGTTTAGGTAGATGGTACATGTCAAAGCAACATCCACATGAAAGCAACGACCTGAGGTTTCCCAGCAGACCATTTCCCAGTACATGACACTGCCTCTGCCAGCTTGCCGGCTTCCCATAGTGCATCCTGGTGCCATTCTGTGATAGCCAGCATTAACTTTCTTAGCAATTTGTCCTACAGTAGCTCTTCTGTGGGATCGGACCAAACGGGCTAGCCTTCGCTCCCCATGCGCATATCGATTAACCTTGGGCGCCCATGACCCTGTCTCCGGTTCATCAGTTGTGATTCTTTGGACCCCTTTTGGTAGGTACTAACCACTACATAACAGGAACACCACAAAAGACTTGCAGTTTTGGAGATGCTCCGAGACAGTCGTCTAGCCATCACAATTCGGCCCTTGTCAAGTCGCTCAGATCCTTACGCTTGTCCATTTTTCCTGCTTCCAACACATCAACTTCAAGAACTGACCGTTCACTTGCTGCCTAATATATCCTAATATAATCAATGGTACTCACCTCACCTGTCAGTGGTTTTAATATTATGGCTGATTGGTGTATATACTAGCACTATATACTAAAAATGTGTTCGTGAGGCTTCTGGAAACATTCATATATATTATATATACAAAATACAAGTGATATAAAGCAGTGAATTTGGTTACTTTGGTACATTGGTTAAATGAAATGACTGCAAACCAGTATACAGGTAGAATGACATAATGATACCAGTCCCAGGTTATATGTGTGACTAAATACAACACACAGTTGCGACATATATTATCTGGGAGTGTGCCAAGTGTGATGAAACTGGTATGAAAGTGACTTAGCAGTTAGTATAAGCGGTTAGTGAGGAAGGTTATTATTTTTATTATTGTGTCAGGGCTGCAGAGGGACTTTCTCCTTAAATAACATGGAAGCAGCAGCTTTAGCATGGCGGCTAAAATAGAAGACGCCTGAACTAACTACCAAGTGATTAGCATGACTGAGAAAAGGTTTTCTTCCTTTAGTAATTTACTCTGAAAACACCGGTTTAAAACCACGGACACTGACACACTCGCTACACCAAATTCAGTGTCCTGTTTGAAAAGGTGGCTATGTGACAGAAAAGGTTACAGAGGCCCAGAGAGCCATGGACTCTTCTTTAAATGTGTGGAAATGACACCAGAATGTACCACGGTGTGTTACTGCAACTTTCTGGAAATGACCCACTGAGGTATAACAGCCAAAAGAGCTAACCACACGTGCCTGTACCGTTATTGTCCAAATAAGCGTTTTATTATCAGCTCCTAAAGTTAGTCCACACAATATAGCTTCCGTTAAACACAGATACATGTTTATTAAACTCTGAAAAGCATCCAAGTTTAATGTTATGCAGCTAGCCTTTAGCTAGGAGAACTGTTTCATTGAAACATCTGTAGTGTTTAAGGCTTGGGTCACTAAACGTTAGCTAGTTAGCTACTTTAGTAACGAACAAATAATATGTTCGTTTAATTACGCATAAGACCTGAGATATTAGTCAACGTAACAAGTCAGAAAGCCTGGTTAGCACTACAATATGCTCCAGCATCTTAATCCCTTTGCTTTCAGTGCATGCTAGTGACTAGCTAAAACTGTAAACCTACTGATTACTAGCGTGTTTTCTTATTGTCTCACATCTGAAATACGCTGACGGCCGGAGACGTCGCTTTACTCTGCCGGCTGTTTGTGGACAACAAGGCCAGTTTGTCGGCTAAAGGAGGGATTGTGTAGACAGCAGGTTACTTCATCCATGTTAACGTAATACAGTACAGCAAGCACCATCATTACCTTTCCTGAACTCGTTCTTTAATGATCTGGATGATTTCATCAATGGAGTCCGAGATCTCGAGAACAAAATTAACGCCATCCTAATCCGAGTCGAAAGCAGTTTGACGTTAATCCGATGGTTACAGACGTCGATCCGGTAGTGCTGTGTGGCTTTTCAACGGTTTACAAACTATCTAATCCAGTAAAGTCTCAAATTCTCGTCCCATGCCCTTGGTCTCTATCACCGGTAATTCAAGCAATGATCTTGCAAAACCTCTCGCTGCTGACTGGCCTTCATGTGCTCTCGGGTCTTCCTGTAAATCAGGCTGGGCCGACAGGGGGAGTGTCCCAGAATGAGGCCATTTTAGGACACGGTGAGCAAAAATGCTACCTTCAAGTGCTCCTCGGGAACTCGCACACTGCGTGTTGCTGAAACGTTTAAACAGGCTGTTAGCATTTAACTTAAGAGTCAACAGGGTATATTAACCAGCTATCACAAGACATGACAGAAAATACAGACCTGGAGAGGAGAGGGGTTTTAAATATATCAAATGGACATCATTGGCACTGTCAACAGTGAAAACCAGAATTATTAAATGAAAGAAGAATAGAGACCTGACCAGAAAAATAACAAAATTATATTCCCTGAATTATTATTATTATTTTTTTTTTTAATCAAAACCAGTGATAAGACCTTAAAATACCTTTTGAATTGATTCAAAGTCCACTTTTATAGCATCCATCCATTTTCTGTACTGCTTATCCTACACAGGGTCGCAGGGGAGTGTGGGGGAGTGTGTGTGTGTGTGGGGGGGGGCTATCCCAGGGAATTTGGGGCGCAAGGCAGTGGACACCCTGGACAGAGCACGTTTCTAGAGGTTTGTAGACTTTCTAGAGTGTGCATTATTAGGTGACAACATTTATACTGATTAATGTAGTTTTTCAGTTGACTAAATATTGAAATATACAACATTAAAACCTTTTTGCCATTGGTGAAAATGACTTTCTCTGTAAACAGTAGTCACTAACACATTACGTTCTGTGTTTTTACTGCTATGAACCCACCCACTACAGTATCTGAAAGTCAATTATTAACTTCAAACTGTTTCTGACTGTGTTAGATTAGCTTTTTTTTTTTTTAATCTATGCCATGACTACCACCGATTTGTTACAAACAAATCACAAAGTCACTCTTGGTGATATTTAATTGTAATACACTCACCATCCACTTTAATAGGAACACCTGTCCACTTGCTCATTTATGCTGTTATCCAATCAGCCAATCATGATAGCAGCATAATGCATAAAATCATGCAAATACAGGTCAAGAGCTTCAGTTAATGTTCACATCAAATATCAGAATGAAGAAAAAGTGTGATCTCTGTGACTTTAACCGTGACGTGGTTGTTGTTGCCGGATGAGCTGGTTTGAGTATTTCATAAACTGCTGATCTCCTGGAATTTTCACACACAACAGTCTCTAGAGTTTACACAGAATGGTGTGGAAAAACAAAAACACATTGAGTGAGCGACAGTTCTGTGCGTGGAAACACCTTGTTGATAAGAGAGGTCAGAGGAAAATGGTCAAACAGGTTTGGGCTGCAAGGAAGGATATAGTAACTCAAATAATCACTCTTTACAACCATGGTGAGCAGAAAAGCATATCCGCATGCACAAAACATTTAACTTTGAGGTGGATGGGCTACAACAGCAGAAGACCACATCAGGTTCCATTCCTGTCAGCCAAGAACAGGAATCTTGGGCACAAACTCACTGAAACTGGACAGTTGAATATTAGGGGGAAAAAATCACCTGTTTTGGTGAGCCTGTGCCCACTGCAGCCTCAGCCTTCTGTTCTTGGCTGTCAGAAGTGGAACCCAACGTGGTCTTCTGCTGTTGTAGCCCATCCACCTCAATGCTCGACGTGTTGTGCATTCTGAGATGCTTTTCTGCATGACACAATTGGTTATCCGAGTTACTGTAATCTTTCTGTCAGTTGAAACCAGTCTGGCCATTCTCTGTTGACCTCTCTCATCAACATGGCTCTCAGGCTATAACCTCTGTTCTCAGGGACTAATACATTTATCCACATTGTGCTATTTATGAAGATTCCATATCTACATTTCCGTACTGTACTGTTTTTGTTTTTTTCTGTTTTGAACATCTGAGTTGTTGCACTATTACTGCCAAACACTGTTAATACTGTTTATACTGTCTATAATGTTATTTCGTTGCTACAGTTGTACACATAGGATATATACTCTTTTTGCTGTATTCTTTATTTATTATTTCTTATATAGCATCTAGTTTATCATCTAGTTTCATTGTACTTGCAATGACAATAAGGATATTCTATTCTATTCTGTTAAGTTCCAAGCATGGTGGTGGAAGTGTGATGGTATGGGGATGCTTTGCTGCTTCAGGGCCTGGGCAACTTGCAATAATTGAGGGAAACATGAATTCTGCTCTCTACCTGAAAATCCTAAAGGAGAATATCCAGTCTGTAAGTTGAAACTCAAGTGCTGGCAATTGTGAAACTGGATTGTGCAGCAAGACAATGATCCAAAGCATAGGAGTAAGTCCTAGTCCTAGAAGTACGTGAAAGACTGATCTCCAATTTATCAGAAGCGCTTGGTTGCAGTTATTGCTGCTAAAGGTAGCACAACCAGATTATGTTCTAAAACTATTTAGTATGAGATATACACAAAAACAGAATAAATACTTTTTCACAGCACAGTATATGCATCTACAGCAATCTTTAGGGTATCCATGTGGGGCCATAACCATCACCAGCAAGTGATTCACAAGTGCAGGAAGCTCCAAGGCTCTTCAGGATCAGGTACTGATATTTCATCAGGCAACATAGCGTGTAGCTCAACAGAGAAAGAGCGTGATAGAGAGGAGAGAGTGAACGGTGTCACCATAAATCTAGTGGGCTGGGATCACAAGGCAGTGTATCAGGGGAGATCTTTCATCCATGTTAGGCACACACCTGCTAGTCAAGGTATTGCAGGAGGCTGCAGGACTGAATCAAAGTGCCAAGGGAGACCTCACTTAGAGAACCTACGGGGGAAAATGGAGAAACCCAAATGCAGCCCCTGTATACATTAGCAGAGAGCACAAGCTCAGTGGTAGAGAGAACAGTATGGTAAGGAAGGACCACTCAACCATGCTACTGGCATGTAGTTGCAGGCCCACAGGTCCAGACACAGCCAGTTAGGGACTGAAAAGTGCCACACTGAGCAATACATCCATTTGTAGTTAACTCAAGGGAGAGAATGGGAGTGATACAGTGCCCTCCACAAATATTGGCACCCTTGGTAAATATGAGCAAAGAAGGCTGTGAAAAATCGTGTTTATTGTTTAACCTTTTGATCTTTTGTTCAAAAATTCACAAAAATACTCTGCTCTCATGGATATAAAACAATTGCAAACATAACACAGGTTTATCCAAAAAAATATATCTTTGTTAAATATACGTGTGCTACAATTGGCACACATATAAATAAATACATTTTCACTGCCTTCTTTGCTCATATTTACCATATCAGTGGAGAGCACTGTAAATAATAACAAAGCTAGCAAGCTAACTAGGTTATTAATACAGACTTACAAATGGCCCCAAAGGTTTGAAATGTACTCATCACCACCATGAAGAGAGGTCTATCATGTACACTCTCAGGAGGCATTTGTTAGAACATTGAAACTTGTGCTACTCAGCCCTTGCAGTGTAAGTGCCTGAATTAGTAACATGACTTAATTCATGTGACATCATATAAGGGGGTATGGTTAGCATCAAGCAGGAGCTACTTGGGTTTTTCTTTTACAAGCTGTGGCCCCCTGAGTGCTCACCTGTGTGGTGAGGAAGGTAGGTGGAGTAGAGAGGAAGGATCTGTGAAGGAGAGTGTTGGTTTGGAACCTGGACCCAGGGAAGAGGTTTAGGAGGAAAGGCTCCTAAAGGAGCAGGAAGGGGAGAGGGCTGAGAGGGAGGGAGAGAGAGAGAGAGAGAGAGACCACCTGCTTCTGGATATGCTGCCATGTTTTTCTCTGCCAGCTAGACCACCATGTCCAACATTGCCAACCTGTGGCACTGGACCCACTTTGATGTTCCTGCTGGCAATCACATGATGAATTGGTCCTGCACCACCTAGTCCATGAGGTCATTGATGTCTCACCCCTCAGTCAGCAGCCACCTGTGACAGGTATCCCGAAGTTGCTGGGCAAACACAAAGGGTCGACCGCCCTCACTGAGGGTCACAGCCTGGAACCACTGATACTGCTGTTCCAACCTGTTCCGACCTGCTGAATGATCGGCTTCTTCAAATCCTGGTACTTCAGCTGGGCTTCTACTGATAGCCGTGGGAGCAGTCTAACAGCACCCTGCAACTCAAGCCTTGCTCTGCATGAAGGTTGAGGATGGTCTGCTAATGGACTTGGTGTAAGCTGGCGAGGGACTCGATGATGTCGGCTATGGGCGAGGTCTCCATGATGGCATATTCATCTCAAATTCTGCTGGGGTTTGGCACCACTGTGACACCCTGGCTGTCATGAGGAGAATAAGGACTTGGGAGACAGCAACTTGACTTTTTCTTTTATTGGCCTTGACCACATCCCTGCCACCACATGGTGGTTTTCTACTGTGATTATTACTTAATCTGTTTGTCATGTTACGGAAGCAAAAGTGGATGCAAGTGCAGATTAGTGCTTTAATGAAAACAAAACCCAACAACACAGACAACGTAAACTTAGACACAGAAAAACTAGGATCTCAAGGCTGAAAAACATGTATGGACTAAAACGAATGAAACAACATAACAGCAACAGAAGACAAACGCTAGACAATAAGTGAGGTACAATATGTGACTTAAATCTTCTTCTTTTCCTTTTGGCTGTTCCCTTCAGGGGTCGCCACAGCGAATCATCTGCCTCCATCTAGCCCTATCCCCTGCATCCTCTTCTCTCAGACCCACTACCTTCATGTCCTTCTTCACTACATCCATAAACCTCCTCTTTGGTCTTCCTCTCGGCCTCCTGCCTGGCAGCTCTAACCTCAGCATCCTTTTACCGATATATTCACTCTCCCTCCTCTGAACATGTCCAAACCATCTCAACCTGGCCTCTCTAACTTTGTCTCCAAAACATCTCACATGTGCTGTCCCCCTGATGTACTCATTCCTGATCCTATCCATCCTCGTCACTCCCAAAGAGAACCTCAACATCTTCAGCTCTGCTACCTCTAACTCTTCCTCCTGTCTTTTCCTCAGTGCAACTGTCTCCAAACCATACAACATCGCTGGTCTCACTACTGTCCTGTACACCTTTCCTTTCATTCTTGCTGGTACTCTTTTATCACACAACAGACCTGACACTTTTCTCCACCCATTCCAACCTGCCTGCACACGCCTCTTCACCTCTTTTCCACATTCCCCGTTGCTCTGGACTGTTGACCCTAAGTACTTAAAATCCAGCACCTTCTTTACCTCTTCTCCCTGTAACCTCACTGTTCCACTTGGATCCCTTTCATTCACACACATGTGTTCTGTCTTGCTGCGACTAACCTTCATTCCTCTTCTCTCCAGAGCAAACCTCCACCTCTCTAGACTTTCCTCCACCTGCTCCCTGCTCTCACTACAGATCACAATGTCATCCACAAACATCATAGTCCATGGAGATTCCTGTCTGACCTCATCTGTCAGCCTGTCCATCACCACCGCAAACAAGAAGGGGCTCAGAGCCGATCCTTGATGCAGTCCCACCTTCACCGTGAACAACTCTGTCACACCTACCGCACACCTTACCATTGTCCTACTGCTCTCATACATATCCTGCACCACTCTAACATACTTCTCTGCCACTCCAGACCTCCTCATACAATACCACAGCTCCTCTCTTGGCACCCTGTCATACGCTTTCTCTAAATCTACAAAGACACAATGCAGCTCTTTCTGACCCTCTCTGTACTTCTCCATAAACATTCTCAAAGCAAATATTGCATCTGTAGTGCTCTTTCTTGGCATGAAACCATACTGCTGCTCACAAATGCTCACTTCTCCCCTTAGCCTTGCTTCCACTACTCTTTCCCACAACTTCATTGTATGGCTCATCAGCTTAATACCTCTGTAGTTTCCACAACTCTGCACATCTCCACATCTCCCTTGTTCTTAAAAATCGGCACCAAAACACTTCTCCTCCATTCCTCAGGCATCCTCTCACTCTCTAAGACCTTGTTGAACAACCTAGTTAAAAACTCTACTGCCATCTCTCCTAGACACTTCCATACCTCCACTGGTATGTCATCAGGACCAACTGCCTTTCCTCTCTTCATCCTCTTCAAAGCTCTCCTAACTTCACCCTTGCTAATCCTTTCTACTTCCTGCTCAACAATATTTGCCTCTACTACTCTTCTCTCCCTGTCATTTTCCTCATTCATCAGTTCCTCAAAGTACTCCTTCCATCTTTCCCTCACCCTCCTGTCACCTGTCAACACATTTCCATCTCTATCTTTAATCACTCTAACCTGCTGCACATCCTTACCATCTCTATCCCTCTGCCTCGCCAACCGATACAAATCCCTCTCACCTTCCTTACTATCTAACCTTGCATACATGTCCTCATAAGATTTCTGTTTGGCCTTTGCCACCTTTATCTTAACCTCATGCTGCATCTCCCTATATTCCTGTCTACTTTCCTCCACCCTCTCACTGTCCCACTTCTTCCTAGCTAACCTCTTCTTCTGGATACTCTCCTGAACTTCCTCATTCCACCACCAAGTCTCCTTGTCTTCTTTCCTCCTTCCAGATGACACACCTAGCACCTTCCTACCTGTCTCCCTGATCACTTTGGCTGTAGTAGTCCAGTCATCTGGAAGCACCTCCTGACCACCTAAAGCCTGTCTCAACTCCTCCCTGAAAACCACACAGCACTCTTCCTTTTCCAACTTCCACTACTTTGTCTTCTGCTCTGCCTTTGCTCTCTTCATCTTCCTCACCACCAGAGTCATTTTACACACCACCATCCTATGCTGTCTAGCTACACTCTCTCCTACCACTACTTTGCAATCACTAATCTCCACCAGATTACAGTGTCTATATAAGATATAGTCCACCTGTGTGCTCCTGCCACCACTCTTATATGTCACCCTGTGTTCCTGCCTCTTCTGAAAGTACGTGTTCACCACAGCCATCTCCATACTTTTAGCAAAGTCTACCAACCTCTGTCCTTCTGGGTTCCTTACCTGAAGACCAAACCTGTCCATCACTTCCTCATCCCCACTATTCCCTTCACCAACATGTCCATTAAAGTCTGCCCCTATCACCCCTCTCTCACCTCTGGGAACACTCTGCATCACTTCCTCAAGCTCGCTCCAGAATCTGTCTTTCTCCTCTTGCTCACAACCTACTTGTGGAGCGTAAGCACTAACAACATTCAACATCACACCTTCAATTTCCAGCTTCAGACTCATCAACCTATCTGACACTCTCTTTACCTCCAGAACATTCTTCACAAACTCCTCCTTCAGGATCACTCCTACTCCATTTCTCTTCCTGTCCACACCATGATAAAACAGTTTAAACCCTGCTCCAATGCTTCTAGCCTTGCTCCCTTTCCACCTGGTCTCCTGGACACACAGAATGTCGACTTTCCTCCTCTGCATCATATCTACCAGCTCTCTGCCTTTACCTGTCATCGTACCAACATTCAAAGTCCCTACTTTCAGTCCTAAACTCCTGCCTTTCCTCTTCTCTCTCTGTCTAAGGACACGCCTTCCTCCTCTAACACACCTTCCTCCTCTCCTTCTTCGACCAACAGTAGCCCAATTTCCACCAGTGCCCTGTAGGTCAACAGCACAGATAGCGGTCGTTGTTAACCCGGGCCCCGACCGATCCGGTATGGAAGTCATGTTAGTGATTCGCATATTGAATTTGGCAAAAGTTTTACATCGGATGCCCTTCCTGACACAACCCTCTCTATTTATCCGGGCTTGGGACCGGCACAAAAAGTACACTGGCTTGTGATCTTCTGTGGCTAGATTATGTGACTTAAATACAAGTACTCATTAAATACTAGTGCTTATTAAATACTAGAGACACAGGTACAGGCGGTCATGTGACATGATCCAGTGGGGTGCAGTGGCTGATGGGAAATGAAGTCAAGCGCTGATTCCGGCATGACAGAACCCCCCTTTATTGTGTGGCTCCCAATGTGAGAAATAAGTTCAAGAGGGGGTCCTGGACAACCAGACAAGATGTCACGCAGCTGATCAGGGTCCTTAGGAGTGCTACCCATCACGGACCCGGCAGGAGATGCAATGTCCTCCTTCAAGCAATGAGGCGGAGACATCCAAGGCAGTGCATGAGCACGGAGCAAAGGCCACTGCGAAGCCAGTGGGGGGAGCAAAGTTCAAGGCAGAGCCAGAAGGGGGAGAGACATTTTCCATGAAGCCAGAGGGGGGAACAATGTTCTCCTAGGAGCCTGAGGGGGGAGCGACGTCCTCCATAGAGACAGAGATGGGAACAACATTCTCCACAAGGCCAGAGGGGGGAGCAACGTTCTCTGTTCTCCGCGAGGCCAGAGGGGTTGTCTCCAGCCAGAGGGGCTCGTCTCCAGCCGAGCAGGAAGGCAAAGCAACATCCTCAGCAGAGCAAGGAGTCAGAGCGACATCTGACATGGGGCAGGGAGAGTGAGAGACGGCTCGCCCTTGTCCCACATGCTTTGAAAAAAATCTGCTGCATCCATTTCTTTCAGTCTAGCTTCCTGTCATGTAATGGTGGTGAAGGCAGATGCAAGTGCAGATTAGGGCTTTAATGATAAAAACAGACAATACTTGAGGTGTGAGACCTGACTTAAATACTAATGCTCATTAACAGAAATGTGACACGGGTACAGGCGGTCATTTGACGTAATCCAGTGGGGTGACACTGTACATATAGAATAGAAGAAAATAAATAAATAATTTTAAAAAACATATTTTTTGATGACAGCTGACTTTTTTTTAAACTCTGCAACTTAAGAATTTTGCTGGCCAGGGATGGATTTAGCCTGTCTTGATTAGGGGTGCAGTCAAAATGTCTGGGAGGGCATCTTTTATAATCATTGAAGGGCCATTATCTAAGGATATTATTTAAATAAAAATAATAATAAATAAATAAATAACATATTCTGTCGATTAACACCAATAACCTGGGTTCTGAAATGAGTGGTACAGTATCACATTTAACATTCCTCATTCTCATGGTTTCAGTTTGCATATTTCAGGTGCATTCACTAAGGGCTGTGTGGATTCAGTCAGGTTTCTCCCACGTACACTCCATATACGTCGTAGTTATGAAAGTGAGTGGTGGGGCGATTTCAGAGGGAACTGTACACCAAATGTGCACACACACACACACACACACACACACACACATTGAGGCATAGTTGGTCGCCCACCACATGATATAGTGTAGGCCTTAAAATAACACATTCTCATAAATATAATACACTACATTTTGAGAACATTTCTCATTAGTATAGGTACTAAGTCATTATTTCTAATGTTCTAATAATATTCTAATATGTTATAATATTGTAATACAATAATAGGTAACAATGTATGGATTTCACTTCTCGCTTTTATATACGCACGGGTTTATTTTTTAAATGGCGGAAATGGGCTTCCATAGAAACGGTCTCCTGGAGGAATGCCATTGGAGAGATTTTCTGGCGCGCTTATTTATTGGTTGCCAGACATTTCATCTTTCACATTTTCATTTTTAAAGAAAAATCAATTTGGCGTCAATACATTTTTAAAAACCTTTCATTGGACTTAGTTAAAATTGTCTGTACAAATTGAATTACATAGACTATATATGTTATTTATATATATATATATATATATATATATATATATATATATATATATATATATATATATATATATATGTGTGTGTGTGTGTGTGTGTGTGTGTGTGTGTGTGTGTGTGTGTGTGTGTGTGTGTGTTATTCCAAAGTTTATTAGTTGTGTCCACTGTTCTTTCAGATGTGTAGGAGTTGTTTCTGGTCATTTGGTAGATGGATTAGTTCTGCGGCACTCACATTGCTATTGAGTCTTCTTTTATTATATTCTTTCCCGTAAGACGCGAAAAAAGAAAAAACTCAAAATAAAATAAAAATGTAATGGTGATTCTTGGATAAAACGCGCTTGGCCTCAACACTTGTGCATTAGTGCGGATGACGGGGATCTGGCAACCACACCGCTCGACCCGCCTTCTCACTTTGACGTCACTCGGTAAGGATGCCCTCCAGTTCGTTCATTTCTGTTGGCGGCCCGTTTCACTTATCGACGTACTTTTCCCGAAGAAACAAAAACAAATTACCTCGGAAGCTTATTTATTTAGCGTGAGTTACAAACTCGGTCGTTTTGCGCGGGTATTTTTTTTATTTTTATTTTTTTAAGATGCCGTGTTGCGAGGAAGAGCGGAACATATTTGAAAAGGCCGGGTGAACGGAGTATCTGCCGCCAACCAATCGGAAGTGAGTATTTTTCGCGCTGATTGGGGCGAGTTTCCCCGCAAAGCTTCAACTCGAATGAATAGAGGTCGGAGTAACGCAATGCTTCAAACAGGTTATTTAAGCTGAAAATACATGTTAATGTCGCACGACTAACGTTTGGGCTAGTAAACGTTGCTGTAGCGTTACAGAAGTGTAACCAGTACGTTTTCTGGGAAAATAACCCGTCTGCTGGCGTGTCATTAAGCAGCTGCAGTGTATAAAAGCTAGGAAGCTAACTAGCATCTTAACCTGGTTTGTCAGTCAGATTAGCTTTAGCTGTGTTACTCAGATTTTGACATTCACACTGCATCCCTGTACTAGCGGATTTGGTATTCTTTCAGAAAATCACTCTGATTTAGTACCGTGCCGATAATATTTTCTTGCATTTAACAACTGTGTTCTTGTCATAGCTAGTTGGCTACCTAGCTCCCCAGTTGTTAGCTGTTTTTAAATCATTTTTTTAGCCGCACGGCTAACGTGTTTTCTGTGTTATTGTTTGTTACCATTACCGCGTTAACACTACACTACGCTAACTCTTAGCTAAGCGGCTCGATTAAGTG
The DNA here is from genome assembly GCA_023630585.1 of Cranoglanis bouderius. Lineage (NCBI taxonomy): Eukaryota > Metazoa > Chordata > Actinopteri > Siluriformes > Cranoglanididae > Cranoglanis > Cranoglanis bouderius. Next base: position 11,552,316 of record CM042570.1, read on the forward strand.
TGACTGAAAACACGAGCCAGCATTTTAATTTCGCTAACTAACGAGCGAGTTGTTGTGAAAACTGTTGGGGTGTAAAGCCCAGGTTAGCTTTGTGAGGCGTTTGTTTGTATTAAAGAAATTCTGTTATGGAAAGTGCATTAGCGAGTCTTCGTTTTTGTCACCGAAGGCTATTAATATCAATAGGTTTCTCTCACCCAGTTAATGAGGCGACTCTGAGAGAGTGACCATTTTGAATGACAATAGTGTACTAACGTTATCCTACTTGAAAGTTAGTCGGACATGATTTACCACGTTTATTTATTTATTTAAGTAAAAATTTCATTATTTAAAAATAAATAAAGTCTGTAAGAGCAGCTGCACGGTGATATGCACTCAGAGCTCATCTCTGATCCGGCTCTCTTTTCAGCTCAGTAAGATTTACTGTTGCATTTTACACGCTCTTTGGTTTGTTCTTTAGGTCCCCGTGATCTAACACACTTACTCTTCCCTTCTAAGTAAACGAAATCACACAGGGTCCGTCATTTAATTCAGTGTTAAACTAACCCCCCACTCACTGCAGACTGAAAGTGGGAAGCCATCTTTACGGACCAGTTCCCTGTTTGGTTTAACATGGACACTCCGGAGTCAGTGGTGCCAATGATCGTGCTCAACTAACACTATTGTACATGTTAGGAAGTACAGTCAGTCAAATCGTATCTCGGTGTAATGCGGGTTTTTTTCTTCATCCCGAGGTGCTCTGGCAGTTTAGTTAACATGCTGCAGTGGCTACAGGTGCAGCTGTGTGGAGCTTTTTCTCCTCCCCGCCTCTGTATACAGTGCAGGCAGCAGCCCATGGCCTTTCATCAGCTGTTGGGTAGATTTACAGTGAGTTTATCATCACAAAGGCTTTATTTGTAGTGTTTTTCCTGATATAACCTGTTGTGGGCTGGTAAGTTCATGCAAAAGGACAAGACCTGCAAATGGACTCGGTGATTTCGAAACAGCGCAGACTTAAATTTGATGATTTAAGTCCGATTCTTATGTGTTTGGATGTCATGAATTTTTCTTTTGTCGTTTTCATGCTCAGGTGGAGGAACTTATTCGTAAAAAAATTAGAGCTAAATTAGAAAGAAAAAAATGTTTGTGCTTCACCTTACATCTTACAGATCCCTGAGTGGCACCAATGGACAGTAAGGGAGGATCTCTACCTGCAATGCCTGAGCCAAAGAACCCCACTAGTATGAAACAGTTATCTGATTCACCATGTGGATGTAAGGGACGAGGCGATGGAAGCACAGATCCTGCTCTCCTAATGGATAAAGCTGCTACTCAGCTAGCAGCCACGCCCCATGATGGTGTATTGCAGAAGATGGGCAACCATAACCACACTCACGAACATCTGAAGGATCTGACATCTCGTTTATTCAATGGTGATCAGGAGACGGTGTCAAAGTTCTGCACTTCCCCCCCTGGATCTCCCCTCCATAAAGCGGTAGAGTCTGGACCTCAGCATGGCAGCCCTCAAAGGAAGACCGACTCCTCCCCTGAACTCACGCTCAAAATAACCAAGCATTTGCCCAATGGAAAATCGCCACCATCAAGCAGGTATGAAGCTAGCTATGGAGAAGATATCACGGAGGAAACAAATGCAGCTGTAAGTTTATCAGAAGGCACGCTGACTCCTGCAAATGCTATAAACGAAGGAAGCAAGTTGAGGGGACCAGCGAAAAAAGTGCCACCAGGCAGACGGCACCCCATTGACCCTACTGTTAATGGCTCCGAGAGATCAAATTTCACCCACATTATCGTAGAACCATGTGACAAGCCCAGAGAGTCATATGACCTTGCCCCTGACTCAGATGTCCTGACTTCTGAATCCAGTGATGCTACTACCATTGATGTACCTTCCTGTGTAACTTCAAATGGCATGGTATGACCTTTGATTTTAGTATACACCCCTCTTCTTTGTTTCCAGTCTTTTTTTAATACATGCAATGCAAACAATTGCATCAGCTTAAGAGCAGTTGGGACGGTGGTTAACAAAATGCATGTAGAGAATTGTATGCAATATAGGCCTACTACTGATTATAACAGTTTCTATGACCTTAATATAAGTTTTAAATGATTTTATCTTCTCCCCCCCCCATCACACACACACACACACAGCCTATGTTAGATGCTGAGGAGGATACTATTGTTCAGGATGTGGATGATGTTGAGACATTAATAACAGAGGAGCAACCTCATGTGCAGTTTTCCGTGGGAGATATTGTCTGGGCTAAAGTGTCTGGATACCCATGGTGGCCATGCATGATCACTACAGACCCAGAGTTCAACCTTCACTTCAGGCAGAAAGGTAAGGGCCAGAGACAGAGTGGACATGTAACTTTAATTATAGGAGCATAGGCATTTTCATTTAATGCCTTGGTTAATGCTTATTTCTCTCTTCAGCAGCAAACAATTGCAGGGGATTATTGTACCATATACAGTATTTTAGCGACACGCCAGAGAGAGGATATATTGCAGGGAAGAACTTGGTCATATTCTCTGAGAAAGAACAATACCAGACACTGTGCCGTGGGAATAAACAATCCACTGGCCACTCTGATGGCAAGAAGGTACTGATTTTGTTTACTCACAGCCTGTTATGTAAAGAGTGTTTGTATTATCTGTGACTGACGCATTAAAATAGGGCTGCAACTAACGATTTTTTTCATAATCAATCAATCGGCAGATTATTTTCAATCAGTTAATCGGCTGCGGGGGGGACGACTTTTTTTTTTTCATTTATTTAAAATAAAATCCACAAACTGAGTCTTTGTTTGTCCAATTTATATATATATATTTCTTTTATGGATGCACAAAAAAGCACTGAGTATTAATCTGCAGTCAATAAAAATTTTTTAAAAAACAATAAAAAAAACTTACTTTCACGGCACATTATGGTTTCTGTTACTCACTGTCTTTAGGCATATTGTTTTACTTATGTTTACTTTGATTGTACCGTTTTAATTTGACATTACAGACCTTACTTGTGCTCCCACTGTTTATCACTGTGTCTACACTGCGAGTGAGGAGCAGCATGGCTTCGTTACTAATGGCTCACTTCCGTTATAATAAACGAATTTACACTGCATCGTGCAAATACAGTATATAATGACAAACTTGAATTAAGATAAACCTTTTTAAGCAACTTGCACCAGTTTCCCCAACCCCTTGCACAGTGGAGGATTTTGGATAACACAAGTTTAGTATTTACTCTCCGATGCGTGTTTTCGGAACAGAAGTAATGATTAAACGTGCCCCGTGCTGCACGCAGACCAACTAATCAATAATGGGATTCATTGACAACGGTTTTCATAATCGGTTATTATCGATTTTATCGATTAGTTGTTGCAGCTCTACATTAAAACATCTTACCATTCCCTAGCAGCAGAAATGCACTCGGGTACTATGTTAGAGCTATTTTTTTTCTGTTCAATGTCTTTTTGACAGATAAAGCTGACGATTCCTCGTAAGGTGCGGATACCATGGGATACAGGCGTCTCCCAGGCAACAGAGGCAATAGCTTTATCTGTAGAGGAGCGCCTGGCCAAGTTCAGCTTCACATATGAGGGCTGCCAGCCACGGTTCAACTCTCGTATGCTGCAAGAACTTCAGTGCAAACAGGAACAGCAACAGCAGAATCATGAAGAATTTCCAGATACAGCTAGTCTCACTCCACCAGACTCCACTCAGTCCAGCCCCATCACTGTACAGACACTGGGCAACCATCTTACTCACCCCCTTCCCACCAACAGCAGCACTTCAGCAAGGAAAATGTCCCTTGCTACTAAAGTACCTAAAGCCCCAGCCAGCAGGGGCCAGTGGAGCCAGAAGGAGCAGAATGTTCTTTTCAAAAAAAGAAAGAAAGTAGTTCCTGTTGTAGTTCTCCCTCATATTGACACTGTTGTACAGGTGAGTGCAGTTATGAATCTGCTAAGTCCTGATTTAGTCTTATTTTGTCTTTCCTGCTACAAATTGTACTTCTGTTTCAGGAAATGTCCATTGCTACAGATAAACTTGAAACTAATAAGATGAAAATTAATAAATCTGGAATATTCACAAAAGAGTCATCACTGAAACAGGTGTTGCATTATTTTGTCCCTATTCTATTATTAGAAGTGTGGTGTCCTTATTCTATTATTACCAGTGTGTTACAGTTCATATGTAAAATGTGTGTTTGTGTAGGATGTCCTATTTGCTGAAATTGACCCTCAGTTGAAAGCATCCCAGAAGAAACAAGGAAAACTCAAACAGAAGTTTCCAGCTGCACCAAACTCCCTGAAAAGGAAGAAAATTAAGGCATCTGTTATTATTGCTGAAAGACTAAACACAGAATTACTAAAGCCAGTGGTTTTGGGTGAGAATGTGGGATCTGCAGTCCCTTGCATGCTTGGTTTGCCTTTTTGACCTTGATACCTGTTTGAATAGTTTTAGTGTTGGAAATGTTTGGCTGTTGTGATAAATGTTATATGTCTCTTTGTTCGAAGATGCTGAAGTCTGCAAGATGAAGAGAAAACTAAAAAAGGACAAGGCAGATGCTGTCTTGAAAGGTTGCCTCCTACAATTGTTTTTTTTTTTTTGTCTGAATGGCTTTAATGTTTTTAATATTGAAACAACGTTGTTGTTATAGTATTCTATAAATTTTTGGGGATGCTGAGATGTCCTGTCCTGTGTTCAGTTATTAAGGCCTCGAAGCGTGCACTTGAAGAGCTTAATGTGGAGGGTGTACCTCAACCAAGGAAAAAGGCCAAGCTCGGGGACGGTTTAAAATGGCATGAGACGCTAAAGGTATGATCATTACTAAAGATACCCTTTAAATTGGCAGCACAGTCAAGTGAGGGGACCTTGATGTACCAGTGTTAGGGTTAGTCTGATGAGTAGTATTAGCAGCATTGTTTGAAGTGTAATAAATTGCACTTCTCTAACCCAGGTTAAAAAAAAAATAAATCTCTGAATGGGTTCTGTGGACAATATTACAAAGGTTCCAGAGTGTGTACTCTCAGGGCCAACATAATTAAGGTCATTAAGGTCAAGCTGCTCTTTCAGCTAGTTGTATGTGTTATTGCAGGTTTTGATGGCCTTGTTGTTTTCTTTCCTACTCCTTTCAAAGGCACAGAAACCTGAGCCTCACGACAGTGTACAAAGGCGAAAGAGGCAAAAATCTGCCATCACTGAGAAAAGAAAGAGACCCAAAACACCAATGTCAGGTAAAGAAGCCAATAAGCTACTTTGGTGCTTTAGTCATTCATTCATGTGTTATGTTTCTAAAATAATGTTGCTGTTTTGCTCTATTTTTGGGTCAGTGGAGGAGCCTCAAAACAAGGCCAGATGGAGTGGGAAGAAAAAGCAAGACCCTAGCAACCTGTCACTATCAGTTTCATCCAAGAAGCATGGCCCATCAACCCAGGTAATGCTAGATATATGATTCTCTTCATTGTGAGCCCAAATTTATGCATATATCAGACTTATGTAGAGAAAAAGCTTTAATAGCAAATGAATCAGAATAATTGAAATAGAAACAACCTTTTAAGCTGTGTACTCCTTTTTGATGTTGCTTTAGAGCAGTTTAACCAAACATCTACTCCAATGTGATACAGACTTCGTATCAGGAGAGACCCGATTCTCCCACTGATGAAGCCCATGCTACCAGGAAGGCAGAGCGTACTGTCAGTAATAAAAAAGAGAGTGTGTGTCAGGTTAGTGTACATGTGCTGTATGTTGATATCTAGTAGGTTTGTGATATTGGTCTGTGCTAGAATTTATTTGATAAGTTCTGTGTGTTCAGGTTTGTGAAAAGACAAGTGAGGACCTGGTGACATGTGAAGGACAATGCTATGGTTCATACCACCTGCAGTGTATGGGTTTGGACCAACCATCAGACAAGGTGCTCTGCACTGCCTGCCGCACAGGTAAATAAGAGACACTTTACCAAGATCCCAGCAGTAACCAAGGTGCCCTCAAATACGTTTGATCTGAAAACAGGGCAATTGGGTGGGTATGTTTTGAGTCTGTACTACTAAATGTCTAAATTGTATGCCATGTCACCTATGTTATATCAGTACTTACAGTCCCCTCTGAAAGTATTGGAACAGCAAGGCCAATTTGTTTGTTTTTGCTATACAATGAATACATTTGGGTTTTGAGATCAAAAGATGAATGAGCGGATGATGATAATTTCAGCTCCCATTTCCTGATATTTACATCTAGATGTGTTAAACAACTTGGAACATGGCAATCCAAATCCATTTTAAGACAAATAAAGCTAGTTGTTCAGTAGCTGTTAAATGAGGTGGTAAGCAGCAGAATTGATATTACTGGAAGAGTTATCACATGTTGCCCCTAGGAGGCAGCAGATATTTAGAGATGGGCATGATATTTTTCTGAAAGCTGACTTGTAAATTGGTTCTGGTTGCAACAGCATCTGGCCAAATAAAAAAAAAACTTTGTCATGGTTTGTCCTCCCCTGGTATCAGAGAAACTCTGTTGATTAGCAGTAATACATTTTTTGACACTCTTTTTGTGTCAAACAGTTTTCTTGTTTGTTTTTTATTCTAGTAGATGGGAGTCAAAAGTGTGTCCACTTCTGCCTCAGATAATTTTTTTATATTTTTTTGGCTATTTATTATCCACCTGGCCTTTTAGTAATAAATAATAATAAACTTGGCCTTTTTATGGAGTTTTGTGGGTGTCACCAAATGCAAATCAGCTGTGGCGTGTACATCATGTTTCATGTCGGTGTCCATGCACACAGTTTTTGAAGGATCTCGGCAGGTAGGTTGGCCCAAACATCTTGGATAACTAACCACAGTTCTTCTGTGAATTTAGGCAGCCTCAGTTGCTTCTCTCTCTTCATGTAATCCCAGACAGACTTGAAGATGTTGAGATCAGGGCTCTGCGGGGGCCATACCATCTCTTCCAGGACTCCTTGTTCTTCTTTACGCTGAATATAGTTCTTAATGACTTTCGCTGTATGTTTGGTTCGTTGTCATGCTGCAGAATAAATTTGGGGCCAATCAGATGCCATTGAGGAGACCATTAATTCTGACCAACTCCATTTGCAGAAATGCAGCCTCCACTATGCTTCACTGTTGCCTGCAGACGCTACTCCGTGTACCGCTCTCCAGCCCTTCGGCAAACAAACTGCCTTCTGCTACAGCCAAATATGTCAGAATCTGACTCCTCAGTCCAGAGTACCTGCTGCCATTTTTCTGCACCCCAGTTCCCGTGTTTTTGTGCATAGTTGAGTCGCTTGGCCCTGTTTCCACGTCAGAGGTATGGCTTTTTGGCCGCAAGTCTTCCATGAGGGCCACTTCTGACCAGAATTCTCCAGACAGTAGATGGGTGTACCAGGGTCCCACTGGTTTCTGCCAGGTCTGAGCTGATGGCACTGTTGGACATCTTCAGATTGCGAAGGGAAGTAAGCCTGATGTGTCTTTCATCTGCTGCAGTAAGTTTCCTTGGCCGAGCACTCTGTCTACAGACCTCAACGTTGCTCAATTCTTTGTGCTTCTTCAAAGAGCACATCTGGAAACCCCTGTCTGTCTTGAAATTTCTGCCTTGGAGAGACCTTGCTGATGCACTATAACTAGCTTCTGTCTTGTTGCTGTGCTCAGTCTTGCCATGGTGTATGACTTGACAGTAAACTGTCTTCAGCAACCTCACCTTGTTAGTTGAGTTTGGCTGTTCCTCACCCAGTTTTATTCCTCCTACACAGCTGTTTGTTTCAGTTAATGATTTTGTTTCAAACTACATATTGAATTGATGATCATTGACACCTGTTTGGTATAATTGTTTAATCATACACCTGACTGTATGCCTTCAAAATCCCTGACTTTGTGCAAGTATACCTAGAAGAATGGATGCTGTTTTGAAGGCAAAGGGTGATCACACCAAATATTGATTTTATGTTGGTTTTTCTTCTGTTCACTCACTTTGCATTTGCTATATGCATTTGCATATATATATATATATATATATATACACACACCAAATAGTTTCAGAAATTTAAACAAAATCTAAGATAAAACAAAGGCAGCCTGAGTAAACACAAAATACAGTTTTTAAATGAGTTATTTATCGAAGCAAAAAAGTTATCCAATACTAACTGGGCCTGTGTGAAAATGTATTTGCCCCCATAGTTACTAATTCCCCAAATCTATGAAACTGCATTCATAATGGGGTTCAGCTGGACTAGACGCAACCAGGCCTGATTACTGCAAACCCTGTTCAATCAAATCAACACTTAAATAGAACTTTTTCAACAGCATGAAGGACAACATCAAAGGAACTACAGGCCTCTCTTGCATCAATAAAGGTCAGTGTTCTTGACTCCACTATCAGAAATACACTGGGCAAAAATGGCATCCATTGAAGAGTGGTGAGGTGAAAACCACTGCTAACCCAGAAGAACATTTGGCAAAATTCAGATGAGCCTTAAACACACTTTGAATGATCCTCAAACCTTTTGGGAGAATGTTCTGTGGATTGATGAGTTGAAAGTGGAACTGTTTGGAAGACAGGGGTCCCATTAGATCTGGCGTAAACCAAACACAGAATTCCACAAAAAGAGCATCATGCCTATGCTCAAGCATGGTGGTGGAAGTGTGATGGTATGGGGATGCTTTGCTGTTTCAGGGCCTGGGCAACTTGCAATAATTGAGGGAAACATGAATTCCGCTCTCTACCAGAAAATCCTAAAGGAGAATGTCTGGTCTTCTCTCCGTAAGTGGAAACCCAAGTGCAACTGGTTTATGCAGCAAGACAATGATCCAAAGCATAGGAGTAAATCCACCATTGAATGGCTCAAAAAAGGCTAAATTAACATTTTGGAGTGGCCTAGTCAAAGTCCTGACTTTTTTCCACATAGGCCATGGGTGTTGGATAACTTTTTATTTTTTTTACTTCAATAAATATCATTAAAAAAACCCAATAAAAACTGCATAGTGTGTTTATTCAGGTTGCCTTTGTTTTATATTGTATTTCGTATGAAGATCTAAAACTATTTAGTATGAGATACACAAAAACAGAAGAAATTAGAATGGGGGCAAATACTTTTTCACAGCACTGTGCCTGTAGGTGTGACCTTTATATTTCACTTTTCACTACATCTGTGTTTCAGGAGTGCATGCATGTTTCACTTGTAAGAAGTCTGAAGGGGAGGTGAAGCGCTGCAGTGTCCTACACTGTGGTCGATTCTACCACGAGGCATGCTTACGGTTAAGTGCTTTGACTGTTTTTGATAACCGAGGATTCCGATGCCCCCTACACACTTGTCTCGGCTGTCACTGCAGCGGCCGTGGCACGGCAAAAGCCACCAAAGGTACTGCATTCTCACATTCATGCAAAACTCCTGCTGCTATATACGAAGCATGTGTAGCAGTTTCTTTTGTGGAGGGATACATTTAATTTTTTTTTTTTTTTTATTTTTTTTTTTATTTTTTTTTATTTTTTTTTTTAAAATCTGTATGCTTTAGGGAAGATGATTCGCTGTCTGCGCTGCCCAGTAGCGTACCACACTGGAGACCTATGCATAGCAGCAGGAAGTGAGATGCTGACCCCTACTACTATGTTATGTACCAACCACTTCAACCCTAAGAAAGGCTACAGGCATCATACACATGTCAATGTCAGCTGGTGTTTCATCTGCTCTAATGGTGAGATCATTATTAGTTAGTCTTATGCGATATTGTCTTTTTTCCCTGCTCGTACTTTTCCATTTTAAAATATTACCAGAGCCTAAAAAAGACAGGAAAATGAGCTTTACACAGCTGGTAATATTAGTCTACGCTCCTGTATTCTTCTTAAACCTGAAATGGCGGAAGTCAAGATCTGCAGCATTTGCTCGGCTAGATGATTGCGTTTTAGGTAGTTCTGCAGTAGTGTTAATTTTGTTAACGAAACCCATGACGAAAAATGTTCGTCGATGACCTTTCTTCCCACGACGAGACAACACCGACGTCATTAAACACTAGCTGTGACTATATCAGCATGCAACATTGTTGACGAAAAAGAACGAGACTAAAACGTAGTTTAAAAAAAATAAAAACTTTACAAAAACCTCTTTATTTTTGTTGAAAAAAAAAAAAAAAGTGGAGACAAAATATTATAGAGTTTTACTTTTTTTATTTTTTTTGGCCGAAAGTGAGCGCCGCACATAAATGCGAGTTCCACACATAAGCCTGGCGTTGATATTCTGCGTATGGGTTGCGCAATATTGACTTGCCTGATTGGCCATAATACCTACAGGCTGCAGCCAATGGGAACGCTTCTCTATCAGTGCGCACCCTCACAGGACCAATCAGACCACCTCAGGTAAGATAACGGAGTATTAACGGAGCCAAAAATCTTAACAGAAACGGTTACTTTAACAGATGCGATAGTAGAAACTTTGATATGGATAAAGCTGCGTGCACATACCTGAAACGATCCAGGTTTAATCTGTTTTGAACGCCCTTATTCATCTTAATTTATTTTCAATATCATAGCCTGCTAAGTATTACAAAAAATTAGAATATCGAGGAAAAGTCCATTTCTTTACGTAACTTAATTCAAAAAGTGGAACTTTCATATATTCTAGGTTCATTACACAAAGTGAAATATTTCTTGATGATTACGGTTTACAGCTCATCGCTCGGCTTACAGCTCATCACACAGTCTGTCACTCTTATTTTTGTTGATGGTCAAAAAAGGCAAGAAAGAGAAGATTTTGAAGGGGAGAGAGATTCAGTTGGGCAGGATGAAAAAAAACTACATTAAATTACTTTGGTCAGACCACTAGTTAGACTAGATTCACTGAAATGTTAATCAATAATCTTATGACTAAAATGTCAACAGTTTTGTCAAAAAAGCTAGTCAAACGTCAAAAAATTAGACTAAAACTTTGACTAAGATAAGTCTAAAATGCCCAGACTTTTAGTCAACTAAAACTTGACTTAAAAAATCAAAACAGGATAAGGTTGACTAAATATGCTAAAAACTATCAAGGATGTTAGACACAAGACTAAGACTAAATTAAAAAAAATTGCTGACAAAATTAGCACTCTTCTGCAGTAATGCACAGAAATCGAAAGGGGGGAAAATAGCAGTGCATTTTTGACTATTCTTTTAGAAATGAGTTGTTTGATGCACACATGGCTGACATTTTCTCTGTTGATGCTCAAAATGTTTGAACACATCTAAGTTCTGACCAGCGGAGGAGGGTGCTGGTCAAAAAAAAAAAAACAACTTGTATACTCGGATATTAAATTGAAGATCTTCTATGAAAAATCCATAACGTTTGGCAGGTCTTTTACATACGGTAATCAAATGTATGCGTATATAATGTATTTTTGTAAATGTGGATTAGTCGCCACATGTGTAAGATGTAACATTTCAATTCCTGATTAAAGGCGAGGTGAGTAATTTGTGTGTGTCTGTGTAGGTGTAACCAATTGTGAAAATAAGAGCCCCATGCTCTGTAAACAGGAGAACAGGGGATCACCAATATCTAACTAATCATCTCAAGGGGGTGTCTCTACTTGCCTGTCAATCATGTTGCTGTCAATTCAGAAACTTTCCTCTTGTGCTAGCATTTAGGCATTCTAGCCTATGCAGTGAATGCATGTGTTTTGGGGCATTGGTTTAGGAGGGAACACTAAAGAGAAGTCCTGTATGTGTTTTGTATTTTTAATTTTTAAAAAAGCTTGCTTAGGCTAACTACGACAAAATCAGTAACTATACCTTTAAGCAGTGATGTGTATTCATATTGTTAAATTATGTATCTGTAGGTGGCAGACTCCTGTGCTGTGAATCATGTCCAGCTGCCTTTCACCCTGACTGTTTAAATATCACCATGCCTGATGGCAGCTGGTTCTGTTATGACTGCCGCTTAGGCAAGAAGCCCAAGTACAGAGACATCATCTGGGTCAAACTGGGCAATTACAGGCAAGTGTCAGTCAGTGCTTAACACGGAACCATTACTCTGCAGCCGCCAGCACAGAGCCTTTTGCAGAATTTTTGTATCAGCTTTTTAAATATTACATTGGCATATGCTGCATCATCTTAGTGAATGTTAGATTCTGTCTCACGATAAGTAAATAATCATGGTGTTATGACCTTTGACCCACTCTGAAACGCCAGATGGTGGCCAGCAGAAATCCGTCACCCCAGGAACATCCCTACGAATATCCAGCACCTACGTCATGAAATTGGAGAGTTCCCTGTTTACTTTTTTGGATCAAAAGATTACTACTGGACACACCAGGGTCGTGTATTTCCTTATATGGAGGGGGACAGGGCAAGCAGACACCAGAAGACTGGCATTGGAAAGGTCTTTAAGAATGGTAATGCTGGTTGCTGCTTTTCCCTCATTTTAACATAAGGTCCTCTCGTTCATATCGGTGTGTCTTTACCCGTTCCCTTCCTGTCATGTCTTTAGCTGTGCTGGAGGCTGAGGCTCGGTTTAACCAGATCAAAATGGAGAGAGAAGCTAAAGAAGCTCAGGAGAACAACAGGAAACCCCCTCCATACAAATATATCAAGGTACCAACTTTTTACGCAAGACATCCTAATAAAATTGGTGCCTCTTGGTCAGCAGTTGAACATATTATCTGGCTCTTACCCTACCATTTGATAAATCCTTTTCAAAATGTAATGCATTTGCCTTTTCACATGTGTCCTGTTTTAGTGGGCCATCACATTTATTATTGTGAAGGTAATGCCAAGCTGTTCTCTCTGCAGGTCAACAAACCAGTTGGGCGTGTGCAGATTTACACGGCTGACATCTCCGAGATCCCCAAGTGCAACTGTAAGCCAAGTGATGAGCGGCCATGCAGCTTTGAATCGGAGTGTCTCAATCGCATGCTGCTGTACGAGTGTCACCCTCAGGTGTGTCCGGCTGGAGACCGCTGCATGAACCAGGACTTCACCAAGCGCCTCTACCCTGAGACCAAGATCATTCGCACAGCTGGCAAGGGCTGGGGTCTCGTTTCTCTCAGAGACATCAAGAAGGTGAGAACCAACATGGTTGTAAATAAACTATTAAAAAAAAAAAAAAGCCTTATGTTGCAGGCATAATGAACCTAATTTCATTAGTTCATATATTTCAAAGTAATTGCCGTTATGCTGTAGATTTTTTTGAGAGGATCTGTTTGTCCACTGTGTGTGTGTGTGTGTGTAATATCACCGGTTGTTGTGTGTGTAAATCAGGGGGAGTTTGTGAATGAGTATGTGGGGGAGCTAATCGATGAGGAAGAGTGCAGAGCCAGGATCAAATACGCCCAGGAAAATGACATCACACATTTCTACATGCTCACCATTGACAAGGTAAACACTACCACAAGACCTGTCTGTGTTATGCAATGAAACAGAATTGAATGTTGTTTTTTTTTTTGTTTTTTTTAGTGCATATTTATTTTTATGGGGGGGTTGGTAAATATTTGAACTAAAAAGTTTCAATTAACCGTTTAAATGTTTAAAAGTCTATATTTCTTTAAAAGAGACGCACTGTATGATCAGGGAAGAAACAGGAAGGCTAAATGAGTGGAGATGAAATGAAGTTTCATATATAGGACTGTTCTACACAAGGTTGTCATTAGTTTAGCTGCCTAATTACTTCTTTGCTCAAGTTTTGTGAGATAACGAATGAAACCAAATAATTTAGCAGTGCGAGTGCATCTGCTCCTGCTGTACTGGTGCAGTCTGCCATGGCTGGACCGTGTGCAATAGAGCTAAAGGAATGCTGTTTAATTGGGAGTGTCACAGGTCAGCATTCTGTGGCCCAACAAGTCCTAAATACTACAGCCGTGCTCAGTAATTAAATCATTAGTTGAGAAATCATTTCAGAAATATTCAAAATATGTTTTAAGGCTTTTTATAAGAGTGTCTTTGTGTTGGAACACAGCGAGAATGGAGAATTTGAATATATTGGGCATGTTTGTGGCTTGTTTCTTGATAGTTTTATTTTACTGCCTTGTGCTAAACATCAGTCTTCACTACGGAAAGCCTAATGACCTCACTGCTGCAGGAGGGGAAAAAAATATAAGAAATGACCATTGTCCCAGTACCAATCTGATAGAAACCTCAGATGCAGTGGGCCAATTAGCAGTAAAAAAAAATTCTCCACTGGTCAAAACAAACTGTTTATATTTTCATCTGCATTATTTAGCTGGTTTGCTAAGTCACTATTGAGTTTCTTTAAATACAGCAAGAGATGTGGTGTATCTCAAGGGCTATCGGCTGTTAAAATCAAATTACGGCTCGTTCCATTTCATGGATAAACCAGTGTTCTCTACAAAGCATGACCCAATGCCATGTGTGTATGTAGGACCGGATCATTGATGCAGGCCCTAAAGGGAACTACTCCCGCTTCATGAACCACAGCTGCCAGCCCAACTGTGAGACTCAAAAGTGGACTGTGAATGGAGACACACGTGTGGGCCTGTTTGCTGTGTGCGACATTCCAGCAGGTGAGTTCAGAGAAGATCGCTGAGCACACCAGGCCAGATTTATTACAGTGAATGGAGTGTCATGATGTTGATGATGATGATAAATCTACAGAATAGTGACAACATGAAGAGGTGTGTGTGTATGTGTATACATGTATATCAATGTTTATAAGTGAGGCTAAGCTCAAAAATGCATGGACAAATAATGTTTAAATAAAACGACAAACACAAAGGTATTTTAAATGGTGCAGTTTATTTGACGAAACACTGGTTTAAAAGTTTTTGTCACACTTGCAATCAGAGCATGTGACACTCCGTTCAATATTCCAGTCTATGTGTGTGTGCTTCGCTCACTCGCTCATGGCCCAGGCGAACATTCCACTCGTACCGCTCACGCTCACCGGTAAAAACGAAGTTCACTCAAATCCCGCTCTGACATGAAATTTCTCTGTAGTATACTTGTTTCTGTTTGTAATACATCGCTTGAATAAATGCTTTAAGTACAGCATTAGAGTTAATAATTGATGTTTGTGGGTGACATTCTGTTACAGGCTGTGGCTTTTATTCATTTTTATTCAATTGTAATGGTTATTTCACAGTTTTTCAAACCAGCATATCACAAAGTAAAGCCAACAGTAGCAACTAAACTATACGTTTAGGTTTTTTTTCCCCTTCCTTCGCCATCCTCCTCACTGTCTGGCAATTCATGGCTAATTTCTAACCATGAAACTTAACGGTCCTGATTGTGATATGATATTTTCACTGTATTTTTAATGCCCATTAACTGATATGTGCAGGTCAGCAACCCATTGTCCCTTTTTGTGCTGAAAGTGTTTTTTTCTCCCCATGGTGTAATGGATGACATTAAAATAAATAAATAAATAATAATAATAATAATAATAATAATAATAATAATTCTCAAGTGTCAAAAATATTGAACATATTTGAGAGAAAATACTATTTAAAAAGTTCTAATAAATCATTTGTTTCAGTGCAAAGGGAAATAGTTTTGTCTTTTTCTAAGTGACTCGTTTTGCCACTCTTTCAGGGTTTTTTTTCTTATTGTTAGACAGTCTGTAATATATTCTGTACAGATATATATATATATTTTTTAAATTAGCATTGTACACACAATTGTCATTTGTTTAGAAGAAGGCATTCTGAGAAGCAGTGATTTTTATGTAATGTTTGCTTGAAGGCTTATTGTATGTTTATTTATTTGATTAACTTTCTAGGCACAGAGTTGACTTTTAACTATAATCTGGACTGTCTTGGGAATGAGAAGACTGTTTGTCGCTGTGGTGCACCCAACTGCAGTGGCTTCCTAGGAGATAGACCCAAGGTGAGTAACGCACTGCTATAAGCAATTTATAATGACCACATCTTGACCAAGAGATGTTAGAATAGCAGTGTAGCTCATTCTGAGGTTCTGGTTACTCTGTTGGGGTTCCCATGCCTCCTGAAAAAGCTAGAATTTTATTTAGTTTTTCAGTCATGTAAAGAATCTGGAGTTTAGAAGGTAGAAAATGGACATAACATTAGTGTCTCGTTATTGTAAACAGTAGTTTTATATAGTGTGTGAGATGATTCTAGGCGCTTTGGTGAAGGGATTTTATTGTCTTTTATTAACTCTCAGTTAACATTAGTATGCACTTACTGAGCACTTTATTAGGAACACTATATTAATACTGGGTAGGGCCTCCCTTTGCGAAACAGCCTCAATTCTTCATGGCATGGATTCCACAAGATTCCTTTTAGATTCTGGTCCATGTTGGCATGATTGCATCACGCAATTCCTGCAGATCTTTCAGCTGCGACTCTCCCATTCTACCACATCCCAAAGGTGTTCTATTGGATTCGGATCTGGTGACTGGGACGTCTGAAGAACACTGAACTCATTGTCATGTTCATGAAACCAGTTGAGATGACGTTTGCTTTGTGACATGGTGCATTATCATGCTGGAAGTAGCCATTAGAAGATGGTAAATTGTGGCCATGAAGGGATGCACATGGTCAGCAACAATACTCATAGGCTGTGGCATTCAAGCTATGGTTGATTGGTATTATCAGGCCCAAAGTGGTCCAAGAAAACATTCCCCACACCATTACACCACCTCCACCAGCTTGGATTGTTGACACAAAGAGGTTGGGTCCATGGATTCATGCTGCTGGTGCCAAATTTTGACCCTACTATCTGTGTGCATCAGCAGAAATCGAGAGTCATCAGACCAGGCTGCGTTTTTCCAGTCTTCAGCTGTCCAGCTGACAGTCTGTAGTAACTCAAATAAGTACTCTTTACAACTGTGGTGAGCAGTAAAGCATCTGTCCAACTGTCCAGTTTTGGTGAGCCTGTGCCCACTGCAGCCTCAGTTTTCTGTTCTTGGCTGACATAAGTGGGACTCGACGTGGTCTTCTGCGGTTCTAGCCCATCTGCCTCAAGGTTCGATGAGTTGTACATTCTGAGATGCTTTTCTGCTCACCACAATTGTACAGAGTGGTTATCTGAGTTACTGTAGTTTTTCTGTCAACTCAAACCACTCTGGCCATTCTCCGTAAACCTCATCATTAATAATTAATTCCTTAGATTTCTCTAGGCACTCAAAGCGCTTTACATTGTATGGGGGGGGGGATCTCCTCAACCACAGCCAGTGTGTAGCATTGACCTGGATGATGCGATGGCAGCCATAGTGCACCAGAATGCCCAACATGTATGTAGCCAATTCAGGGATGGAGATTATTAGGGGGCCATAATAGATAAGGGCCAATGGGGGGAATTTCGACCAAGACACTGGGGTTATACTCGTACTCTTTTTACGAGAAGTGTCCTGGGATTTTTAATGACCACAGAGAGTCAGGACCTCAGTTTAATGTCTCCTCCGAAAGACGGTGCTGTTTTTACGGTATAGTGTCCCCGTCACTATACTGGAGCATTAGGACCCACACAGACCACAGGGTGAGCACCACCTACTGGCCTCCCTAATACCAAGGCTTTTCCGTCCACAGAACCTCCGCTCACTAGATATGTTTCTTTATTGCACTATTCTGTGTAAACCCTAGAGACAACAATAAATTAGAGCGAGAGAGAGAGAGAGAGAGAGTGTGTGTGTGTGTGTGTGTGTGTGAGAGAGAGAGAGTATATAGTTGACTTTAATCTTAGAGATATGTGATTCATTGTAAAATAATGTATAGTCATTAAAAATGTCCTGGAAAAGGATTTTATAAACAGAAAAGGGAACTGCGCTCTGTGTCACAGATCACCCCCACTTCAGAGCCCAAAGCCAAGCTACAGAAGAAGAAACCTAGGCGGCGGCGTGCTCGAAGTGAAGGGAAGAAGCAGTCTGAGGATGAGTGTTTCCGTTGTGGCGATGGAGGACAGTTGGTTCTGTGTGACCGCAAGGGCTGCACTAAAGCTTACCACCTGTCTTGCCTGGATCGAACTAAGAGACCATTCGGTAAGTCTTGTATCCACAGTGTAACTGCTCAGATTGAGTTCAGTAAACAAATGTATATAATTGTACTTAGCATTTCAAAAGTCAAGTTACTATGCTTTTATTCATGAAGATACAGTTAATCAAATATTATATCCCAAATAGTTATATTAAGAAATTTGGGCTTTGTAGGGCTGCAATTTTCAAATTATGGCCTAATTACAAATAATGGCTTGAGTATTCTATAAGCTCAAGAATTCATTCATTTCATTGTTTTAATGAAGAAAACTAGCAGTAGAATACAAATCATGTTAAAGGCTCTTTTGTGGGGCATCACCTCATTCAGTTTAAATAATGAACTTAAACATACTCAGCTGCTCAAACAGTGAACTTGTTTACAGGTTTGGCAGTGAGCTACGTTAGAGGTTTAATAGTAAAAGTGTTTGATTTGAATTATTTCACTGTTTTTGAAGTATTTATGGAATTTTTGTTTCAGCCTTAGGCCTTTGAGAGGGGTTATTTGTGTGAATTGGGGCAAATATGAGAGTAGCCCATTCACTGTTTGTGTTAATGTGATGAGCAGGTCGTTGGGATTGCCCCTGGCACCACTGTGACGTATGTGGCAAACCATCTGATGCTTTCTGCCAACTGTGTCCCAACTCCTTCTGTAAGACCCATGAGGAGGGCACGCTGAGACCACACCCCATCAGCAACCAGCTGTGCTGCCAAGAGCACGATGACTCGGACCTGCAGTCCACGGCAGCGGTCACCAAGAAGTCCGATATCGCCACTAAACCTGCCAAACGCGGCCGCAAACCTGGAGGCCGGAGCAGCACCGACACTGCAGCCAAGAAGCGCTCCAGGAAACGTAACAAGCAGCAGAAGGGTCGAGCTGTTGGTCCGAGTCAAAGTGAAAGTGTTCCTCCTCTCTCACCCCTTCCCTCCGTGCCCTACCCATGATTCAGTGGTATTGATATGAACATGACTGATCTCCCAAACTGAAAGCACTGTGTCTGATCAGGGAAGTATCTGAACACTGTAGAGCTCAACGAAGCTGCCACATCAGGTTCCACCCCCTCACTTAACCTCTCGCTCGGAACCGAGTACAGGAGCCACCACACCAAACAGCCTCATTACTACACAGCATTATGGAGGCCAAACTTGAATTTTTTTTTTTTTTTTTTTTACACCTGTTTTAATCTTTCAGATAGATTATTTTTGTTTTATTTTTTAACAGTAGATATGTATATGGAAATGTATATGAAAGACCAAAATTATAATAATACTGGAATTACTGATAGTAACAGATTGCCAATGTGTAGTCTTTTTTTTTTTTGTTTTGTTTTGTTTTTAAACAGCCAGTTGTACCGTTAAATGTAAGACACTATGGATAGCCCTTGAATTGTTTTTATAGTTAACATAGAGTGCATTTAACTATAGAGCAGCACATTTTTAGCACATTTTTTGTTAGCTCATTTTTTTTGAGTTTATGTAACATGCTAGAATGTTAAATGGGTCTGCAAAATCTACCTATTCAGAGTTTAAAATAAGGCACAGTGAATTGTCAGGGCGCTTTTTGTAAGGTTTGGGTGAAATAAAACTTTTAAAATTATTTTTGTGTGCCTGATTTATTCAGTTATTTTGCACTTGGTGAGAATAACAACTGGTGTAACTGCATGGCTGGAGTCTGTTTTTAGGTACAAGATGCTGTTGAGGTTTTTCTCAAAACTAGTGGAGCCCACAGACTCTGACTTATGCAAGACACTTTATCTATTTCTCTGTACACCTGCTGGGGAGGCCACTGAAGTACAGTGAACTCACTGTCGTATTCATGGAACCTAGTGAGACACTTTGTGACTTGGTTGCATGTGGTCTGCAACAATACACAGACTGTGACATTCAAATCATGCTTTAATTAGTTAAGGGGCCCGGTGTCCATCAAGAAAATGTTACCCACACCGTTATTGCACCACAGTTGAGAAGAGTGGTTATTTGAGTTGCTATTCTCTTTGACCGCTCTCATCAACAAGGCATTTCTGCTTACTGGATATTATTTTTGACACCATTCTGTGGAAACTACAGCGACTGTTGTGCTTGAAAAACCCAGGAAATCAGCGGTTTCTGTAATACTCAAAAGAGCTCGTCACACTGCGTTTAATCCCAGTTTTTAAACCCCGTGTAGAGGAACGTTTCACACTTGTAATTTAGAGGCGGGGTTAGCACTGCTTTTTACTCAGGGTTATGAAACCCTGCTCTGAAACACGGGGTGCCAGATGTGTAGTGTGAAACGATGCGGTTTTGGATTGTTACAGCTATTACATTTATGGCATTTATACACCAGAGCAGTCGAGGGTTAAGGGCCTTGCTCAAGGGCCCACAGTGGCAGCTTGGCAGAGCTGGGGTTTGAACTCATGACCACCTCATCAGTAGTCCCATGTCTTAACCACTGAGCTACCACTGCCACTATTAAAACTGGTCACCCAGTTTTTTTAACCCAGGGTTTAGGAATGTACAGTGTGAAACGTTAGATTATGAATACCCAGGATTATTTGTTAACCTCAGGTAAAGTACGAACATGAAACAAGATAACCCAGGATTCTGGGTACCCGGGGTTTTGAATGACCCAGGTTGACTATTTCAAGTGTGAAAAGCTCTCTAAAGAAGCCCATCTGGCTCCAACAACCTGGACATGGTCACAGATCAAATTTTGTCACTGATGTCCTCATTAATTGATGGGTGAGCTGTATCTGCATGATTTTATGCATTGTGCTGCTGCCACACACACACACGCACATATACACATACACATCATCTTTTCCTTTCGGCTGTTCCCTTCAGGGGTCGCCACAGCGAATCATCTGCCTCCATCTAGCCCTATCCCCTGCATCCTCTTCTCTCAGACCGACTACCTTCATGTCCTCCTTCACTACATCCATAAACCTCCTCTTTGGTCTTCCTCTCGGCCTCCTGCCTGGCAGCTCTAACCTCAGCATCCTTTTACCGATATATTCACTCTCCCTCCTCTGAACATGTCCAAACCATCTCAACCTGGCCTCTCTAACTTTGTCTCCAAAACATCTCACATGTGCTGTCCCCCTGATGTACTCATTCCTGATCCTATCCATCCTCGTCATGCCCCAAGAGAACCTCAACATCTTCAGCTCTGCTACCTCTAACTCTTCCTCCTGTCTTTTCCTCAGTGCAACTGTCTCCAAACCATACAACATCGCTGGTCTCACTACTGTCCTGTACACCTTTCCTTTCATTCTTGCTGGTACTCTTTTATCACACAACAGACCTGACACTTTTCGCCACCCATTCCAACCTGCCTGCACACGCTTCTTCACCTCTTTTCCACACTCCCCGTTGCTCTGGACTGTTGACCCTAAGTACTTAAAATCCTGCACCTTCTTTACCTCTTCTCCCTGTAACCTCACTGTTCCACTTGGATCCCTCTCAGTCACACACATGTGTTCTGTCTTGCTGCGTCTAACCTTCATTCCTCTTCTCTCCAGAGCAAACCTCCACCTCTCTAGAGTTTCCTCCACCTGCTCCCTGCTCTCACTACAGATCACAATGTCATCCGCAAACATCATAGTCCATGGAGATTCCTGTCTGACCTCATCTGTCAGCCTGTCCATCACCACCGCAAACAAGAAGGGGCTCAGAGCCGATCTTTGATGCGGTCCCACCTTCACCGTGGACTCCTCTGTCACACCTACCGCACACCTTACCACTGTCCTACTGCTCTCATACATATCCTGCACCACTCTAACATACTTCTCTGCCACTCCAGACCTCCTCATACAATACCACAGCTCCTCTCTTGGCACCCTGTCATATGCTTTCTCTAAATCTACAAAGACACAATGCAGCTCTTTCTGACCCTCTCTGTACTTCTCCATCAACATTCTCAAAGCAAATATTGCATCTGTAGTGCTCTTTCTTGGCATGAAACCATACTGCTGCTCACAAATGCTCACTTCTCCCCTTAGCCTTGCTTCCACTACTCTTTCCCACAACTTCATTGTATGGCTCATCAGCTTCATACCTCTGTAGTTTCCACAACTCTGCACATCTCCCTTGTTCTTAAAAATCGGCACCAAAACACTTCTCCTCCATTCCTCAGGCATCCTCTCACTCTCTAAGACCTTGTTGAACAACCTAGTTAAAAACTCTACTGCCATCTCTCCTAGACACTTCCATACCTCCAGTGGTATGTCATCAGGACCAGCTGCCTTTCCTCTCTTCATCCTCTTCAAAGCTCTCCTAACTTCACCCTTGCTAATCCTTTCTACGTCCCACTCAACAATATTTGCCTCTACTACTCTTCTCTCTCTGTCATTTTCCTCATTCATCAGTTCCTCAAAGTACTCCTTCCATCTTTCCCTCACCCTCCTGTCACCTGTCAACACATTTCCATCTCTATCTTTAATCACTCTAACCTGCTGCACATCCTTACCATCTCTATCCTTCTGCCTCGCCAACCGATACAAATCCCTCTCACCTTCCTTACTATCTAACCTTGCATACATGTCCTCATAAGCTTTCTGTTTGGCCTTTGCCACCTTTATCTTAACCTCACGCTGCATCTCCCTATATTCCTGTCTACTTTCCTCCGTCCTCTCACTGTCCCACTTCTTCCTAGCTAACGTCTTCCTCTGGATGTTCTCCTGAACTTCCTCATTCCACCACCAAGTCTCCTTGTCTTCTTTCCTCCTTCCAGATGACACACCTAGCACCTTCCTACCTGTCTCCCTGATCACTTTGGCTGTAGTAGTCCAGTCATCTGGAAGCACCTCCTGACCACCTAAAGCCTGTCTCAACTCCTCCCACATACATACATACACACACACACACATTCTATGAACTGCAAATGCACCCTGATGTTTAGAAAGTGAAAATGATGATTAACATCCTGTACACCATTTCCTAAAAATTTCTAGACCGCATTATATGCATCCCACCCCAATCTCTGAGACAGATGTGCAGTCACCATTTTTTAATTCAGTTAAATTACACTGAACATAGTCATGTCTGTGTATATATACAGTAGTCTATTGCACAGCTATACATTAAAAATTCACACAGGCCTAACATGAGTCATGAATTGCACCTTAAAGATATTAAAATATTCTGCTGTGTATGTCAATACAAACCATATACAGTATTAGAAAGATTCACATTTTGAAATACAACTCCAGGTCTGATCTGTTGCAAATGATCTGAGCCCAATGTAGATCAGGCATTGGAACTTTTGGTCACTTTTAAATGAACTGATGTGCTTTTAAGGACACATGCGATCTTTTGGCTCTCACACAATGTGACAGGCAGTAAAAATGCAAAAGAACACTTGGCACATGTCCTCTGACGTTTTAAAATGATATATAAATATAAAAAGAATAAAAATCAAGTGGAATTTTAAACAAGCTTGAGTGAGACTAACACTACAAGACCCTGCCTTTTTTTTTTTTTTTTTTTTTTACATTTATATCGTACAGCTACAGATCAAACACTTGTGGTTCCCACCATGTTAGTGAAGTGTTAATGAAACCTAGAATGTATAAGTGCATATGATCCAAGTACCATAGTCCATCTGGCTTTCAGCAGCAAGTTACAGTTGATTAAAAATATACAGAAGATACAGGAACACGTGAACCCACACTCGTGTTACACAGCCAAGAACAGTGACTGTGTGTGTGAGTGAGAACGGAGTGTTAACAAATCCAGTGTTTCAGACAAGCTTAATGACGTGTAATGATCTAGCTTTCACATTTAAATGTGTGCGTGTTAGAATGAGAGAGAGAGAGAGAGAGAGAAAAGAAGGGGAATGAAACCTTCAGAGAAAGTTTGTTAATGTTCCTCTTTGTCTCTTCCTCCTTTCTTCTCTTTCTCATCCTGCAGTGCATTGCCCAGTTTCTTAATGAGAACAGACAGAACTTTATCCAGGGGGTCCATCACACCTCTCTGAAGCCACTTCGGAATCGTAGTTCTTGCGTGATGGAAGCCGAGCTTCTGCAGGATGTAGTCCACTCCCACTGGATCGATTTTCCGGCCTGTCCACGAAATCAACCTGAAATGTTCGCAGACCACTGCAGCGTTACTCAGCGTCTTTATGGAAAACCAGCAGTAGTGGACTCACTGCTTTTTTTTAATTCTTTTTTTTAAAATCATATCATAATAGACATTGGGCCTGGTTTATCAAGCTGGATCCAAATAGGTTTATTCCCCAAATTGTTCATATGATCTTTTACACAAGAAGACTGGTATTCAATAAAATTATTTCGTTTCTAATTTCAAAAAACGTTCATATCCTACTTCGTGCTCCTGAATGGGTGTAAATTTACACACAAGACTAACTACTGTAGTGTAAACCTTGACTGATTGGCATTAAATCATACAGTTTGCACAGGAGTTGCATTTTAATATATGGTTTAAATCACTCCACGCATAAATGTAATATTTTTCGAACCCGTTGTTTCATATTGATGGCATTAAAGAAATATTACATATGAAAAAAAGACGGCAAGCCAACCCAAATGCATTTTAAGCAAATGAGACTTGTTCATTTCAGAAGAAATGCAGCAGGGCTGGTCTGTGTATATCGTAGCCGTAAGCTGAGGTGGTGCAAATGGCAGGATTTGTGCTTGGATTTGTTGCTACTGGCACGTTTCAAAGAGAGATAAGTGACCGATTTACAATGTTGTGCTGTGCGCCAAAATCAGGCTTGTTCCCGAATGCATTATACTCCATTCCTCCTCCAGCCCTAGACATAGACCTGCATGTCACTGCCTACTACACGTGAATATGAAGAAAATCACCATTTCCAAAACTTTTGTAAACCTGGGGGAAGTTTTCGGTTAGTAATTTGGCTTATGCAAATATTTACACACAATTTTACTAAAAGATTGATAAAATAGGCCCACCATTACAATGCAATATGTACTGTGACACTAAGGTTTGCTAAAAGTGTTGCTCCTTTAAAATGTCTATATTTTATTGCTCTTGGCTAATATAAGTGCAGACAGAACAGGTACGAGTGAGCAGTGTTAAGTTACCGCAGCGTCGGCTCCAGGTGCCAGGTATTGCACAGAAACTCTCTCCAGTCCACAGTGGTGTAGTTCACTCCATCTTCTTTAGGCTTCTCCTTCTCGGCTGAGCTGCCCTCCTGCAGCGCTGTGGGGCTCTTCTGACCCGGCCGTGACGCAGACACGCGTGGGGCAAACAGGGCTGCGGTACACACACATCAGCACAGTCACATACTTACCTAACATTTACCTAACTGATCAGCATGGAGACTATATACATATATAGCAGGGTGTGTCAAAATACTACAATAAAACTCATAGACTCTTACTATCTTTAGCATTTGATTTGACTGCTAATTTGACATGCATCACCTTTTTCTTTCTCCTTTAAGTATGCAGAAACCAGATCATGCAGGAACATAATGAGCTCAGCATCCATGGTAACACAGATGTGATCGGTGAATTCAGTCACCACACTGCACTCCACTTTGGGCTTGCTGCTAGGGTCTACACACACACACACACACACACACACACACACACACACACACACACACACACACACACACACACACACAATTTAGGTACAATCATTTAAACAAAACCACGAGATTTTTCTTCTTAAATGTTGACGTAGAGAGTGTGAGATTTCAGTAGGCTATGAGCAGTGGCTATACCGCTGAGCGATGGCTCCTCCGGGTCCTGCACATGAATAGATTTGAAGTCAAGCTGCATCCTGGGCAAAGCAAATATGGTCTCAGTCTCATGGTTGTAGCTAGATGAACCACGAAAACCACTCAGAAGACTGGAGCTTTTAGCAGCAGCTCCACTGTCCGAGTTATTTGCATCCACATTCCGCAACAGATTCAGCTCTGTGAGTGGGAGATACAGAGTGAGAGGAGAAAAAAAAAAAAAAAAAAAAAAAAACCACTTTATTTGGGGGAAGCAAAAGAAAGATGCAAACATACACAAACCATCCACTTTATTAGGAACACCTGTACACCTGCACGTTCTTGCCGTTATCTAATCAGCCAATCACGCGGCATTTCCTCTAACCTCTGTTATCAACAGGGCGTTTCCACCCACAGAACAGTTGCTCACTCAACGTTTTTTTTTGTTTTTGCACCATTCTGGGTAAACCCTAGAGACTGTTGTGTGTGAAATTCAGCACTCTCTATCAGCAGGAGAATAGCAGTTTATGAAATACTCAAACCAGCCCTCCTGATACCAACATCCATGCCACGGTCATAGTCACAGAGATCACACTTTTTCTTCATTCTGATGTTTGATGTGAACATTACCTGAAGCTCTTGACCTGTGTCTGCGTGATTTTATGCACTGTGCTGCTGCCACATGATTGGATAACTGCATAAATGAGTAGGTGTACAGGTGTTCCTATTAAAGTGGATGGTGAGTGTACAGTGGAGTGTCATATTAGAATTACACCTGCCAACATCCTTAAGATGGAAGTCAACAATATAGCCCCCAACAGCCTCTTACTGACTGACAAGACACACTCACTTACACAAAGAAATCCTTACAAAGTATACAGGCTTACTAGCTGTTGAAACAGTGGTTGCTTAAGTTCAAAGTTCATATTTCAAGATATGTATAAAACTAATACAAGCAATCTGAAACAATAGCCTATAAAATACCCTAAACTGGTTTAGATTTTCAACTACACTGCCAGTTTGGTCAGGCCACTTTTTCCAAAAAAAAATTCAGTCTAATTATAATATCTAGGTAAGGTTTTCTACCTTCATTTCTCATGGCTGTGACGTAGTTGAACCATTCCTTGACCGTGGCCACTCCATGAGGTGGGTTCTCATGGCGACGACGGGTTACCTTAGTGATGGTTGCCATGGGACTCTCTAGTGCACCGCATGGCTTGGTCACCATTGTATTGTGTCCAAGGTGAAAGTCTAGAGTCTGCACAATATAGGTGGAGTCATCACTGGAGCCTGGGTGTGAACAAGAGTGAGAGAGAGAGACTGAGTGTGTGTGCGCGTGTATGAGAGAGCGAGAGAGAGCGAGAGAGAGACAGACAGACAGTGTTCTAATTGCGTTATATTAGTTTAGCCAAGTGTCACCTATGCAAGTTTCAGTACCATCCTCCCAAATCTTCTGAGCTTCAGTCCAGAAGGCAATGTTGGGCTCCTCGAGGTGGAACAGAACCCACGATTTGGAGCGGAAATTGGGTCCATGGAAACATGCCAGGGTCATGTGGTTGCCATGGAGACTCATTGAGCCCCCAAGCTGCACAGCATCCTCAGGGAGTGGCATCTGGAAGAGCGAGATGTGACAGCCGGCCACCATTTTCAACACGGCAGGCCAGTGCCGATGATGAGCCGCATCCATAACTAAGGATGAGTAGAAGAGAGAGAGATACTCACATAAATACTTAAAAGCATCTAAAGCTGGCAGGATGCTGTGGTTTCATTTGACAAACTGACGTCAGGTTGTCCACACCCTGTGCAGCATAACTAAACCAGAATCTTGCACATTCTGAAGGCAGACAAGCTGATGGCAACCATACTGCATAATTAAAGCAAAATTTTTACACAGAAGACAGCAGGACAGGAACTGCACGCACACACGCACACTCACAGAGTTCAGCAGCTCCTTTGTCCACATTGGCCACTGGTGTTTTGGGGGGCAGGTAGGGTCCCGGACCCCAGGTGGACAGGGCGCGCTTGCTCGTGTCAAACTGCTGAGTGAAAAACTCCTGCAGCTTCATGCCGATCTTGATCAGATCAGGAGTAGTGGATCGAGAGATAATCACCTGGAAGATATCCCACTGCAGGTCTCCATGCACAAAGATCTCACTGCAGGGGGCACACATACACGTATGTACACATATGTAGGATCATAGTTCTATTTAGAGATCGTAGAGATCACAGAGTAGACCAATTCACTATTATTTTGTGACCAGTGATTAATTTCCTATCAGTGTGTAGTTCATCCCATAGCAATATAATGTAATATGTAATGTAGTAAAATATTGTGTTGATAATTTCTTAAGTAATTCATTAGGCTAACATTTTGGTGATACCTACATTCTCTTCAGTGATAGGCCAGTCGGTTTACCTTTGATAACTCCTGAGATAGATGCTGTACAACTTATCACCAACTTAACACCACAACTATCCAGCCTGAAACACACTTGTGGAGTTGAGTCCAACCCCTTGACTTTTTGTTTGACTCTGCCCAGGCAGGAGAAGTTTACCTTTTCTCTGATAAGTTGGCCTCAGTGCAAAGGTTGACCTTCCACTCATCCTGCAGCTGCAGGTCAGCATTACTGAAGATCCCCATCAGGATGCTAGAGCCCATGTAGTCAAGCCGAGCCTCTGTTGAGCCCATGGTGATCTGAATCTTATGGCTTGGCTGCTGGTTGGGGTGTTCCGAAATATGTGCTACAAGAAATTAACAAACAAACAAAAAAAAAAACATTACCAAGCTTAGTACAGTATGACTGTTCAAATATTCCACAAACACAGATTTAACTGTCCAGAACTGTTTAAAAAAACTGACAGAGTGGTGCTGATATTCCTGTATAAATGACCGTGGAACACACTTAGCATGTCATTTTAACAAGCTAACAGCAAATGCAAAACTAGAAAAACTTTAGCCAAAATGTCACTTTCATGTTAACTGTTCAAAGAAGGAGAAAGTGCTCTGATGACTAGATCACCGTATCATACAAGACTATCCAGAAATAATCAGAAGTTGATTTATCAATGGTCCAGGAAGAGCGTGAAGACTTCACTCTTCTGAAGTGCTTGCGGTGTGTACTTACAGACCATCTCAAGTGTGTTGACGTCTATGTTTCCTCCCACCACTCCTCCTTTGGAGTCCAGTTTGGAGCGTCCCAATCCCACAGCCATGCTGATCTCCCGATCTCTGTTACTGCCCACTGACAGACGCCCCTGACTCTTCAAACCACTCGTTGTCCAGCTACACTCATCCACCCCCACACACACACACACACACACACACACATAGTTGAATTCGGTTCTATGTATTATGCATTTGTGTGTGTGCACGCATGTGAGTGCGTGTATTCTCATTTCTATAGGAGCAGCTTACACAGGGACTGGTATGGTGGACGCTGACAAACAGATTTAAAAACATTCGTAATTGTCGATATGCTGAAACTTTGTGATGGTTCATTTATTTAGCATTTCTGGTCTCAAGCATCAGCACATCGTAACAGTAAAAGGTGTAAAAGGTAAAGCTATTTCTTTAAGTTTTCTGACACAGGACGTCTTTAGGATGATGGGTTTTGTGGTTTCTCTGTAACATGACATTGCATTTTTTTTTGACTCATTAACTTATTTTATTACTCATTAAAAAAGAGAAACTCTGGTTTATAGCGGTTATAATGAATGCGTTAACAAGAACTAACTTGCTTCCTGGATATTCCACAACTATAAATGGATAAAACGTACAACATATTTCATTAATAAATAAATAATTGTTAGCGTTGGCAAAGTGCTGTGGTATAAGAGAAATAAAACGCATCACACATCACAGTGTTTTATTCCTTACTTATGTGGCAGAACATTTAGTGTGCATTAATGTACACTGCCTGGCCAAAAAAAGGCCGTTGTTTGGATTCAAATAAGCAAATACTTAAGAACCTATGATTGGATCGTTTTTGCAGTGATTAATATGTCTCAGCTAGCAACAATTCTTTTAACCCAAACTGATGCAGTGTGTTGCTTCTCGTCCCTTAAACAACCATGTCAGAAGACGTATCCCGTGGTCGTGGAAAAGATGTTACCATGTTTCAAAAGGGGCAAATTATTGGCCTGCATCAAGCAAAGAAAACATCTAAGGAGATTGCTGAAGTCACTGGAATTGGGTTAAGGATTGTCCAACGCATTATTAAAACCTGGAAGAATAGTGGTCTGTCAACTTTGCGGAAGAAATGTGGTCGGAAAAATTTATGTTCAAAAATCTTGAATGATCGTGATCGGAGATCTTTAAAATGCTTGGTGAAGTCTCATCATAAAAAAATCAACAGTAGAACTCACGGCTATGTTTAATAGTGCAAGTAAGAGCATTTCCACACGCACAATGCCATGAGAACTTTCAGGACTGGCCACAAGAAAGCCACTTGTTAGTGAGGCTAATCGGGAAAAAACGACTTCAATTTGCTAGGGAGCATAAAGATTGGACGTGGACCAATGGAAAAAAGTCATGTGGTCTGATGAGTCCAGATTTACCCTATTCCAAAATTATGGGCGAGTCAGGGTAAGAAGGGAAACACATGAAGCGATGCACCCATCATGCATAGTGCCTACTGTACAAGCCTCTGGAGGAAGTGTTATGACCTGGGGTTGCTTCAATTGCTCAGCAACATTATGCGGCAATAAAATGAAGTCAGCTGAGTGCCTGAATGTAATGAAAGACCAGATTATCCCATTAATGGAGTTTTTCTTCCGTGATGGCACAGGCATAGTCCAGGATGACAATGCCAAGATTCATCAGGCTCAAACTATGAACAAGAGTGGTTCAAGGAGCATGAGGAATCATTTTCAAACATGAATTGGCCACCACAGATGAAAGTCTTTGGGATGTGCTCGAGAAGACTTTATGGAGTGTTTCGACTCTTCCGTCCTCAATACAAGATCTCGGCCAAAAATGAATCCAACTCTGGACAGAAATAAATGTTGTGACGTTACATAAGGTCGTTGAAACAATGCCGTGACAAATGCTCATTGTAATCAAATCTAAAGGCGGTGCAAGGAAATAGTGTGTGTGACTTTTTTTTTGGCCAGGCAGTTCATAAATACAGGAGATAGTGTGTGGTTTAAGGTTGGTCTCATACGTGTTGTTGCCCATGACGTTGCTCATGTTCATTTGAACAATAAGCTGTTTGAGGTTGATGGCGAACACCACCAGTGTCTCCCATGGTGATCCTTGCTGTGCTGTTGCCTTGTTGTTACGGATGGATGGAGTGGATGTCTTTGTTACAGAGTCTGCTGGAAAACGCAAAATTATTAACCAAATAACACCCACATGTGCGTTTCATTAAAGAGAAATATGTTTTTTGTACCTCTGCGGGGTGCGGACGAGTCAGACACACTGCGGGACCGTCCTGTAGCAGGGGATTTGAGGTGTGCGTGGCTGGGCAGGGTGGAATCATTAAATACACTGGAGGGGTGCTGGGCTGACTGGCTGTCCCATGTCCTCCAGTAGGCCTTCCGGCTGGACTCAGGAGACAGGTGTTGGGCTACACTCTCCGCTGAGTCTGGGGTGGCTGGGCCCGATGCTAAAAAACACACATGCACAGAGCTGGACAGGCATGTATGTACAAGAAAAACAACACTAAGACTGAGTTAGTAGCATTTCTATGGAAACAAAGATGTAACAGACTGAGGACATCACATCTGACCTGGTAGATTGATGGTCTGATCTCCTAGGAACAGTCGCCTAGCGATGCTGCGACGATACCAGGCTCTCGGGAAGGCCAAGATCTCACTAAGGCGTCTCATGTCGTACTTAAAGGAAGCCGAGCCAATATCACATACCGCTAGATAAGAACATACACAGATCCCCCTTTTCAGATCTCAGAGTAAGGTGGCCATATATAGTTAATTAGCAGTACAGTTAATGTTAAAATATTATTTGTTCTCACAAAACTTCACTGGAAAACTAGATAGTGTTAATGCACCTGAAATGTTAATGAGGGTGGTGTCCATCTTGCCTGCCTTGCTGGCAATGGACGTGTCAAAAAAGGCAGGATATCCTGTACGCCTCATCCTGGACAGACTGACTTTAACAAACTCCAGGTTTATGGAGAGTGAATCCTTTCTGCCCGTCACAGATGTGCTTTCCTCTTCCACAGCTCCTAACACAAGAATATACAACAGCTCTAGCAAGCGCTCATGATGGCACAATAACAGTTATGGAATTTGGCAGACTCCCTCATCCAGAACGACTTACATTTATCTCATTTATACAACTGAGCAGTTGAGGGTTAAGGACCCAAGGGCCCAGCAGTGACATCCTGGTAGTCTAACATAGTAGTCCAACACCCTAACCACTGAACTACCACTGCAATAACTCAACTGTAATGGCTATATGGCTTCAAAATATAACACTGATTGTATGTTACTCACCCAGTGGTCCTGGGCCAGGTGGCAGTCCAGTCACAGCAGACTTCTGCTTGCCAGCTCCGTATGGATGGAACACATAGAGGGAGAAATCTGACATGCATGCCGTGAAGCTCAGTCCAGAGGAGTTAGTGGACGGGCCTGATAAATCGGATTGACTACTACTATGGCGACTCCGCCCCAGAGGGCTACCCAAACCCAAGGCTGGACCTGATAAAAGGCACCATTGTCTATGGTTACAATTCACCATAGAAACCGCTATACAAAATTACATACGCCATCACAGAGTAGCCAGATAATCCTACCTTTGCTGCCAGGCACTCTGAGGTTACCATGCACAGAAGGAGGCGTGGAGGAGGGTGTGTGCTGAGTGTCAGCTGGGTGGGTGGAGCCAGGAAGTTCCAGCTCACCCCTATTGGATGAGAAGACAAGGTCTAGCGAGGGTAGCTTCAGCATACACTCCACTCGAGACATGGGCAGACAGCTGAACCGGATCTGAGATGGCTAAATGAGAATATACACATTTGATTGTAACCACAATCTCACACAGGACAGATAAAACACCGGCATGAAATTTACTAGGCAGTTTCCAAAAACTTTAATAAGCAATCCATCATACATACTTGCTGAGATCAATCAGGACAATACCACTCTTGTCATATCCAAATACACTTCTCTGAAGCAACAGGAAGTGCTGCTATGGCAGTTGCTTGCTTGCATTTACCTGTACTCGGACGTAGACAACCACATCCACAGGGAATGAGGAGTATGGAGAGGCAGAGGACGACACAAGTGAGACCTGAGACTCCTCCAGTGGATCCACAGAGTCAAAATGGCCAACGTCCTCCTCTGGTGCACTCACTGCTATCCAAACAAAACATATGCATTAATTTTTCTAATAAACGAATACTACTTTTACATAAACTAAGTACACAGTGTATTTCAGAAATGTTGCAATGTACATACTTGTATAATTCCTGTCCACTGGGGTAATGGGGATGGTCTCCAATGCTTTTTCAAGAAAGTCCAACAGGCAAGGGCTAATAACCATTTCCTCTGGAAGAGTTTGCAGGGCCACCCATGCATATAACTTGGCAGTCTTCACACTACCACTTGCCTTGCCTTTAGCTACACATAAACACACATTAAGGACTTTTAGATTTATAAGGATAACTGCATCACATTACCTGCAAAAGCCCCCATGGTTACTGAAGTGCACACACAGAGAGTTTAGCAGATTTATGCTTTGTGACTGCAGGTTCATTTATGAAGACAAATTAGAGCAGGAGCCAAGGGTTTCAAAGCATACATGCACTCTGATCATGTGGAGCAGAAAACTACTGAAGCTACATGCCAAAATTAATGATACTGAAAACAGTGAGAGAAAAGCAAATGTCACAAAGTGTTTCCTCTTTCAAGAGAACCCGTTACCAGGTGAAACCAGCGGTTAATTGAGAAAATATGATATCAGGCAACACAAGGATCTCTTTGTAAAAGCACTGCGTTTTTGTTCAGACAAAATATAACGACACAAAAGCAGTGTCTTTTCATAAAGAAATAGTATATGTGAGTGCATTCACATCCGTCAATGCCATACTGAACCACTCACACAGTAACAGGACACACGAACACACGTACTGTTCAAAGACAAGACAAGACATGACCCTTATAGGTATTTACAAAAAAAAAAAAAAAAAAAATCATAAGTTGCTAAAGGAGAGCCATAAATGGATAAGCACTGAACTAATGCAGAGATGATGCGGAACACTATGTGGCTTGCCATGCTCCAGGCAAACAGGCGGGCTAGGAGACATGCACATGGCCCGCCTGGTGCACACAGACAGGAACAAAACAGAAAGTGTGTGTACCTGAGGGAAGAGGAGGGGGAGGAGGGGGAGGAGGGGACAGGAGTGTGTTAGTCTTGCCCGGGGCCGGGGCCACAGGGCCAGGCAGGTCTTTCATACCATACAGCTTGGACTCTTTGGAGAGGGTTCGGGGCAAGGATGAGCCTCGTGAGGTGTTGGGTGAGTCACTCCTTAGGGTCTTGGAGTTGTAATGTAGCTGTGAAGACATGGTTCACATCTAATGAGCTACAAAGTTCAAGATAAATTTGGGCAAAGTAAAAACATAAATTTAAGGCTAACTCTTTGTTAAAAGAAGTATTTGCTTCTTAAGCGATTGCATTAGTATGTGGATGCATGCATTAATATTAATTCATATGCATGTGTGGTAGTGTGTGGCTGCTGACCTTAACATCCACTCCAGGAATGTAGAAGATGGTGGTCTCAATATCACTGTTCTTGCCTTGAAGAGAGGAAGGCACTTTCTTAGCACTCAACATGCTGGAGCTGGAGGTGAAGCTGGGCTGAACTTTCCGCTTCTTTGGAGGAGATTCCTGATCCAAACTACGCGAGCTTCGATCACAGCTTCTACAGGGATGAAAGAGAATGCTTTAAAAACAGACACCAATTCAAACAATGTGTGCTCTGCATTATTTAAATTGTATTTACCTGCGCACTGCAATCTCCTCATGCTCTAGCAGCTGAGTGCTGGGGTGTAACACACACTTGC
Source organism: Cranoglanis bouderius (assembly GCA_023630585.1). Taxonomy (NCBI): domain Eukaryota; kingdom Metazoa; phylum Chordata; class Actinopteri; order Siluriformes; family Cranoglanididae; genus Cranoglanis; species Cranoglanis bouderius. The sequence continues at coordinate 11,586,911 of CM042570.1, forward strand.
CACTGTCAATCTCCACACGTACGTCAAGCTCAAAGTCAATATTCCGCTCAGTGGGCGGAGTCACTGCTCCACGCTGAGGAGACATGGCTGGCCACCGCTCGCTAAACAGTGCTGCTAATGCTGACGACTTCTTCTGAGATGTTCTGGGAAACACAGATGCATGTAGTATCGAGTCATGATAGAGTTCTATACCTATGAAAACCACATAACTTTACATATACTTTAGAAAAACTTTTTGCAATATTGCCATGCAGTGTATTTTTGTAGGTTCTTTATTTCAGGCATTTTGTTTCTTCTGGCCTGTAAAAAAAATTCTCTCCACAGTTGGAACACTGCTGCTCAGGTCTACCCCTTTTCACTAAAATCAACCCATAAGACATATGTAGTTTCACCAGAGGTGTGGGGTTGGTCATCATGTGATGTGGGATTGGGATTGCCTTGCAGGCAGCAGTGGGTTCTAAAATACAGTTAAATGTATTTAAACTATGTTGGGTGTGGAGCTCACCCTGGCCGTCGGGGGCAGCTGTGTGCTTTCTCGCGATCAAACTCATCGTCTTTGTCCGAGTCCTCAGACGAAGAGGTGGACAAGTCGTCACGGCGACTGTCATCAGGCTGGAAGGGAATGCTGGGTGAGAAGACTTCAGGTGTGTTGAGCGTACTGAACACTGAGCATGATGGATAATGGCGGGCAGGATCATCAGTGGTGACAGACAACAAGTCCATCTCTGTCTCCTCCGGGAACTTCAACAATCATTGAGAGTCAACAGTCAGAGCATCTACTCATCCACTTATCTATCTATCTATCCATCTAACAATCTAATAAGAATCTATCAGTCTTTTCACTGATCCAGCAGTTATCTACAAATCTCTCCAGACTGTCCCACATGGCAGTGGCCACAAAGCCTGTTCTGGTAGGGGACACAGCCAATTATTCTGCATCTACAGGGTTTTGCTGTATATAAACTTGGCCATAGACTGCCTCAGATTTAAATCTAAAAGCTAACAACTAAAATAAAATATACCCATTCATGAACATCCATCATCATATTCTATTCACATTCAAGCCTATTCTCAATTAGATTAGGAAAAATCAATCAATATCATTAAACTTATTTTAAGAATCCTACAGCTCCAAATAAGTACTAATAGTAACTAAATCTGTTGACCTCTTATACCCAGGTTAGTATCAGAGAATTTTTTTTCCCAAATTCATGCACTTTTTGCAACCCAACGGAGGAGAGAGGGATGAAGCAATGAAAAGACAGACAGATGAAAAGAAAGCTATGGTAAAATCCAATAGCACAGCAATGCACCAGATGTAAAATGAGTTCAAGACACAATCAACCAGAAAGACAAAACAGGATGACACCAACACCATAGTATGTATGTGTATGTATATATATATATATATATGTGTGTGTGTGTGTGTGTGCACGTGCGCATGTGCATGCGCATGAGAGAGTAAGAGGAAAAAACATTTAATATTTGAGCAGCTGTAACAAGACAGGCAGAAGTAAACCAGAGGCCACGTCAGATGTGCTGCAGCTACAGTTGTACTCTACAGAGATCTATGATTGGGTTTTGGCAGATTTGGTTATAAAGATTTCCACAACGAGGCAATACCTTAAAGACAGAGTCGGTTGGACTCTGGGAGGGTAGAAGTGGAGTTTGTAGGGTGTCCAGGGTCACATTACCCATCTTAAACATAAATAAATGCATGAAGAACCCATACAAAAATGAAACACTAGGTGTGTTCCAGTGTGTGCACACAAAAAAAAAGTACCTCTCTGGACATGACATATGCACTGGGCACAGCTAGAAAGTAAATTCATAGCTAAACAAAGATCACAGGAGGAAGAAATATGTTTGTGTGTGCGTGTACACAAGTGAATTTCTAAAGAAGTGAAATCTACATATGGCATGGAGGAAAAAACTTAAAACAACTAAAAAAACATGGCAGATTGGGAGGTCACATACTAATTATACCAAAAAGAAAAAAGAAAAAAAAAAGATGTACAAAGAACAAGTAAAGTAAAGTAAACACACACACTTTTACAGCACACAGCACTTTAACAATGCACACACTTGCAAGCTCAGACACACACACACAGACATACTACCGTGTCGATATTGAAGGTAACCCTTGGCCCGGGAGATGCTGCTTCCACTTTAATGTCTGGCAGATCATCCATATCTCCTAGTCTGGAACTAACACAGAACAGACACACAAATATTCATTCTTCACAAAACACACATACTGTGCATGGCCATGAAAGTTCACAAGGTCAAGCTAATATTACATTAAATACAGTAGTGTGTATACCTCTGCCTCTCTATCCTCTTCACGGCTGGTCGACCTGCAGCTGAGATGCTTTTTGACCTGTTGTAACTGGGCTTGTATCCCAAACCCCATTTATCCTTCAAAGATGCAGCCTGAAACATAGATTGAAGCTGTTTGTTTGCTGACAACGCATACACAGTAACAAGCTATAATAATGGCTAATGAAGGGGTCCTCACCCTCATGCTGGACCGGCGGAGTTTCTTGCGCACATCACGACGGATATCGTTCACAGCGACCGACTCCAGCTGCTGGTAGCGCTGGATTTCCTGATTTATTGTGCCCTCACTCGCTCCCAGTTTCCTTAGAGAGAGAAAGACAGGAGTGTGTTCATTCATGCATCAAGATCACTGGTGGATTTAACTTATTGATTCCGTGGATGTCTTACTTAAGGTCGTCAATGACTTTGGCTTGCTCATTAAGTTCTCTAATGTCCACCAGGCGCTTAGTGAATTTCCGTCCTCGGGCATCGATGATCTGATTACCCATTACAACCTGTCTGCGTGGGTCAATGGACTCCTGGATAAAGTAGAGGATGATCAATATTAAGTCAGTATAAAAAAAAATAAAAAATTCTGCTCCACTTTCTGGCACATGCATGCATAGAGAAAGCAAACCCAAAAATCATAACCCCAGAGCAGAACACAGTGCTCCTAGTAAGGTGCATGCTGGAGCATTTGTCATACCACAAGACTAAAATCAAAACACCAGCAAACTCCACACACAGATTACTGAAACATACTCCATTCACACACCCTCACACTGAAGCATACCCTTTTGACCCTCTAGGAATGGTCGGAAAGGTGTACCAAAACGAGATTGGTCACCCATTTGTCAGAATAAGAAGGGTCAAATGTCAGACAAGAGTAAGAGGATCCAGAATAGTCAAACCTGCCCCTACAGCTCCACTGTCTGGACACCTGCAATAGTGCCCATTCAATTTCACTTGAGAACATAATTGAGCTAAAAGTGATTCAAAGTCAAAGTATATCAAAACATGTCCACATGTCCAAAATGGAGTTTGCACAATGAAATCATTTTAACCATAATGATCATTCCACATGTGTTTTTGATTATGTTAAGTTTAGTTTTCAAACAATCTTCCACCGGAGAGCAACGCAGATGCAGGGGATGAAGATGCAGAGTGAGACAGTTCAAAAGAGACAGAGAGGAAGCCAGCCAGCTAAGAACTTCTATAGTACATACACAGCCCCATGATAGGGGTCTAGGGTGTCTAGTTCTTTGTGCACTGGCAGAAGGAGGCAGTCGAACACTTCTCGACTTGGCACGAGTGATTGAGCTTGCAGTGGAAACATCCCGATACTCAGTGGGTGATGAAGGTGAGAGAGGGGACAGCGTAGGGCTAAGACCCAGAATGCTGTTCACCAGCCGCTTCCTGAATGAGAGTCTGGGGCTGGCATTCCCTTCCACACACTGTAAACAATGGCCACACACAGAGCTAGACCAAACACACTTCTCACAAACATAAATGCATTTAAACATTTTTTTTGAATAGTGCACACAGAAAACTAATGCACTAACACACAGATTCCCATATCACTGTAACCACAGAGGGAGAATAGCGCAAACTATTGGCATCAAAGCATCAAATGAACTGAATACAACAGACATCCACCAGAACCAGCGCTGTTCCTAAAGAACTGATGCACTGACCATGTGGATGGTGGGGGACATATCATCACTCTCATCCTGGTCTGACAGGTCAGCCATGTTTTCGGAGTTCAGATCTGCGATGTCATCTACATCCTCTTCGCCAGTCAGTGAGGTGAGTGTGTTCCCCAGGGCACTGAGGCGCTTGCCAATATTGGGGTCCATGTGCACGTCTATCCCACACATCTTCCACAGAACATTTAGTGTCCATGTTCCTGCACTGCTGCTCTCTGCACAACGGATAGTTTGCTCTCAGAAAGATTATATGCACACAATGCCGGCAACACACGTCGACACACACATACGCCTACCTGCAGAGGCTTGGCCTGTAGTTCTTGAGCAAACTTCATATGTGCCATCAGGAACAACACCTGAAAACAAAGCGCTTATTCATATCTAGGCTAATTCATTCGCACAGTTTCTGTTTTGTATTCTCATTACAAAGCATTGCTGTATTGCTACTCACAGGCATTTATGACCAGATCTCCTCTGATTTCAGGCTTCCAGTCATCCCATGATGTCTCAAAACCCTCAGCAAAACGTATACAGAAGTTCTTGAAGTGTCCTTTACTGACCAGAGACTCAGATGAGCAGGCCGTGATCAGGGTGCTTTCTATAGTCAGTACTAATGCTGAGCCAGTGTCAAAATCCAAACTGTGATTGGCCTAAAGGGCAGAAGGTTGAATGAGCAAAGCGTTAATAATAATCGTTTTCATTTTAGAAACAAAACCTGTGTGAAAGGCTGACTGAGCCTGTATTTTACCTGTGAGGAACTGGTGATGGGCAGGCAGATGCCCAAGTCATTGACCGTCAGCTGCAGGAAGAGAGTACTGAAGGCCTGGACACTGGTCTGCTGGATTGCTGGTAGTTTGTCAACCACCTCTTTAGTGGCCATGTGGATATCAGAGTTTAACGCAAGCCGCTGCTCCTTCCAGTTATCATATGCTGCCTTATAGTTCAACCAGAACAGCACAGCTGAAACACACAAAAATGAAAATGTCAAATGTGGGACCTGTCATATAGAACGAGCTTTTAAAAACAGAAAGGGAATAGTGTATATTCAAGCATGCCAAATTATTCACCTTCTTTAGTTAATGTTTAGCCCCTTAACTAACAAATACTAAATGTTTATCATCCTCTGATATGTTTCTGGTAAGTCGGTGAGGCGTTAAAAACGGAACAAGACTGCATCCACTGTTCTGTGTAACCTATTTGTTCACAGATCGACATAGCCATTCAAACAAGCTCAACAAACAGTGGACATTTAACAACACTGAAGCAAATAGCGGTGGACACACTAAGGAAAACAATAAATTGCAATCTGCATTGACCCACTGAATTTGTTTAAATACAGCAGCAAATAGTTTACAAGCTAACATCGGTAATGTAAAAAAAAAAAAAAAATAAAAAAAAAAAAAAAGAAATCCCCATGCTTATGTTGGAAAGCCTGTATAAATAAATTTACCTCGGTCAAATGCCACTGGTTGGGCAAATACTATTGGCCGGTTGAGTGTGATAAGCACAGCCTCCTTGTCTGAGCATCCACTGATCTCCTCCTGCAGAGCATTGCGCAAGCCAATCCGAGTACGGAAATATGCCACCTGATGAAAATCAGACCCTGCCTCCTCATAGACCTAAGACAAAGGGCAAGAAAAAAGGTGTAATTATCATACTAATTAAGTGTACACGTATGGAGTAGTGTGAGTGGGGAAAAAAAGAGAAAACCTGGTGTTTAACAATTTGTCCAAGCGCGAGATTCAAAACCACTTGACATTTCCCAAACAGCTTTAAGTAGCTGCTTCCAGTGGGCGTGGCCTTGCACTGAATTCGATTGGACAGTTCCAGCTCAATCAAACCAGTCTCAAAGCGCACGGCTCTCATGGAGGGAGTGGTGGCTGTCATCTGGATTCCCTAAAGTTAGCCAAACATTATCGGTGTTAAGCACTAATCAAATGCTTGTATTTGAAATGTAGTTCATAATGACCATGATGACCCTTACAGACCTAATCAAATGATTTCAATTTAACAAGCTCTATGCTGGATTGAAAGAATGAAACACCAAATTCAACCCTGGACACTGAATAGCAAGCTCATCAATGATCTTCAGAGATCAGTAAATGTAAGGTACCTTAAACATTAAGCTGAGGGAATAGAGCAGGATCTTAGGTTTGTCTCCATCAGCTGACAAATCATGTTCGTTCCACAAGGGAATGGGCTGTTCAACTCCTGCGTGCACACACACACACACACACACACACACACACATGTAAAAGGCCATGTTTAATATTTAATTCAACAGTCAATTAATCCTTATGGTTTTTGATTATACTTGATAACTTCTTGGTACCTGAGACTTTCTGGATGACCTCGTTAACTTCCTTCATGAAGACCCTCTGAAGGAAGACCAGGTGATTCAGCAGGTCTGTGGTTAGGTTATGCTCAAATGAGCCGATCTGGCAGATAAAAAATAACATTCACTGACTGCCCACAATACATATCTATGTGATGAACATACAGTACGACACAGTAAGTAAATCTGAACCTTAAAAATGGTGCAACTATCTCCACACAGCTTAGTCATAACAAATCAAGGCAGCTGGTATTACCCTGATGTTTCAGCACTTATCACATCTACTGTAAACATATTAGTAGCAAAACATCCTGGAGACCATAATATGTTGACTTTCTACTACTAGGCATTTCAAAATAAGCGTGAGATATAATTATCTTCATAGACATACTATCTGCACCTGGTCAATTTCAGAGCGAAAGCTCACCTCAGCCAGGCAACGCAGGTAGTTGCCCTGCAGATAACTGCCATGTTTGGTGGGCATGTCATCGGGAGCCCAGGCTGTGTCACTGTGGCCCTCGTGCTCCTGTATAATGTACTCTCCAGACATGGTAACCGGTGGCAGGGTAAGACTGGCTGATGGAGGCACGGAAGACACATCCACTGGGGACAATTTTGACTGGAAGCACAGCTTATGGCTGGGAAGCTCAAAGGTGAACCTTGTTTGGGCACCTGCAGAACATTACTGCATTACTCTAAAATATATTATTTGGTCTACTGTATAGCTTGCAATCTGTAATTAGCCTGCTAAGTGTAAAGGAAAAGGTGAAAAATTCAATACATTCATATATCTACCCTAAACTGCAATGTGCCATTGCTCATACCAGTCATCCCATGGCTCTTCATTCTGCCCATCTTGTACTCTGCCTTGAGTGAGGGCAGCAGGGCAGCACCAATAGTGATCCCATCCAGCATGGCGCTAAACTTCAGCACAATTGGTTTTTTCTCCAGTCCTTCAGGAAGCTGTGGATACTCATTGGCCTCCACTGGGGTTTGATTAATACTTGAAGCTTTATCAGATGGTTGTGGGGTGGGCGTGTCTTCCCTATTTGGGGGTGGGCTGTAATAATAGATCAAAGTTAGTATCAGCAATAGCATTCAAGTGTAAAGACGCATAGCATTAATATGAATATTAATTCACACAATTAAAGTAGATGAATTAGACTAGACAGTCCAGGGTGGTACACTTACAAGCAGGGGCAAGTAAATGTTTTCGTGGTGCTTTCAACTCACGGGTTAGAAGGCTGCCGGATGAGGTCTGAGATCTGTTTGGAGAGCTGATGAGAGCTACGGACCATCATGCTATGTAGTGTTGCAGGGTGTTGTGGGATATTGATTATGATGGCGCCCACTTTAAACACAGCAGCATTATTGGTTTTCAGCCCACGCTGAGCACTGTAGAGAGCCTGAGACTTAGCAATGTTGCACTTCACCACAGTCCTAAAACACAATAATCACATCAATAGTTAGTGATGTAAAAATGTATACATTTTTAGCCAGTGCTTGTATGGCTTAATAGACAGATGGATGGATTTTTTAAAAAGTATGAGTTATTATATCTGCCAGCAGGGAACCAACCATGATGATGCAAATGAGAAAAGAGAAGGGTGAGAACACACAGGCATTTCACAGTCCCAGATGCGTGATAGAAATTAGTCAGTTAGTACACAATGATGAAAACATACAAAATGTGAAGGTTAAACCATTCCATGCACTCTTCATTATTCTTTCAGCATATAATGGGTGAGCTCTGTAATAGTTTTAGCAGTCAATTTAAACTATTAAAATATTACCCAATGCTGAAAAACATAACCCAAGTTACTGGCAAAATGATACCTGCACTCAAGTCAGAGTTAATATAATCAAATATTAGAATATCTGAACTGGAAGAGATATAGTCATACCATATGTTCAATGAAAACAATACAGTGATTTGTCTATTTATTAACATGTTACATCTCTCCTTTCACTCATTTATGTCTTTAAAAAATAAAGTAATGCTACTCCAATCACAATTCAACTATCTAGAGGTTTGAACCAACACATTTGCAAGACCGGATTTATAAAGCAAATAATCCTAGCTTGTGTATTTATAAACACTTAAATACATTAGTGGAATACCTGCGTCTGTGCCCTTAACAAAGCCTTACTGAAAAAGTAATTATTTGAGAACATTTCTCTTTTGTTTGGTCCATTATATTACAGCTGCCACAAACCGTTGATCCTTTTACTGTGTGAAACAAGCTAAGTCTGAGTAAAACTTTACCCATTCTAGTTGAGAACCCTGGCACTTTTAGACAGACTTGTCACAGACGGGTTGTATTACATAGGCTACTAATAGCATGAGGCTTTTTACAGACATGAAATAATTCTAGTAATGAAGTTATGTCAGTTTGTATGAATGGTTATGGGAGGAATAGGCAAGAGATACAGAGGAACAGAGGAAACGTACAGAAACTCTTGCTTGGCTGTGCTGGTAGGGGAGGTTGGGAAATCCTCCAGTCTGCCAGTGAGAGAGGCAGAAAAATAGAAGACAAAAAGAACACAATAAAGAAAAATGATAAAGAAAAATGATAAAGAAAAATACAAAGAAAGAAAGAGAAAGTTTCTTCACAGGTAATTTAAGAATAACCGAGCTGTACCCAAGATAAACAAATCCGAAACATAAATATTAGAAAAATAACAGATAAAATAACTAAAGACAAGCCATCAAACCATACAAAGTGAAAATACTGCATTATAGCATAGAAATCATAGATCAACATTAAATGTACAGTACTGTGCAAAAGGTAGGTGTGAAAAAATGCTGTAAAGTAAGAACGCTTTCAAAAATAGACATGCTAATAGTTTATATTTATCAATTAACAAAATGCAAAGTGAGTGAACAGAAGAAAAATCTACATCAAATCAATATTTGGTGTGACCACCCTTTGCATTCAAAACAGCATCCATTCTTCTAGGTACACTTGCACAAAGTCAGGGATTTTGTAGGCATATAGTCAGGTTTATGATTAAACAATTATACCAAACAGGTGCTAATGATCATCAATTCAATATGTAGGTTGAAACACAGTCATTAACTGAAACAGAAACAACTGTGTAGGAGGAATAAAACTGGGTGAGGAACAGCCAAACTCAGCTAACAAGGTGAGGTTGCTGAAGACAGTTTACTGTCAAAAGTCATACACCATGGCAAGACTGAGCACAGCAACAAGACAGAAGGTAGTTATAGTGCATCAGCAAGGTCTCTCCCAAGCAGAAATTTAAAGGCAGACAGGGGTTTCCAGATGTGCTGTCCAAGCTCTTTTGAAGAAGCACAAAGAAACAAGCAATGTTGAGGTCTGTAGACGCAGTGGTCGTCCAAGGAAACTTACTGCAGCAGATGAAAGACACATCAGGCTTACTTCCCTTCGCAATCGGAAGATGTCCAGCAGTGCCATCAGCTCAGACCTGGCAAAAACCAGTGGGACACTGGTACACCCATCTATTGTCCGGAGAAGTCTGGTCAGAAGTGGCCTTCATGGAAGACTTGCGGCCAAAAAGCCATACGTCCGACATGGAAACAGGGCCAAGTGACTCAACTATGCACGAAAACATAGGAACTGGGGTGCAGAAAAATGGCAGCAGGTGCTCTGGACTGATGAGTCAAATTTTGACATATTTGGCTGTAGCAGAAGGCAGTTTGTTTGCGGAAGGGCTGGAGAGCGGTACATGAATTAGTGTCTGCAGACAACAGTGAAGCATTGTGGAGGTTTCTTGCAAGTTTGGGGCTGCATTTCTGCAAATGGAGTTGGTCAGAATTAATGGTCTCCTCAATGGCATCTGATTGGCCCCAAATTTATTCTGCAGCATGACAACAAACCAAACATACAGCGAAAGTCATTAAGAACTATATTCAGCGTAAAGAAGAACAAGGAGTCCTGGAAGTGATGGTATGGCCCCCACAGTGCCCTGATCTCAACATCGTCGAGTCTGTCTGGGATTACATGAAGAGAGAGAAGCAACTGAGGCTGCCTAAATCCACAGAAGAACTGTGGTTAGTTATCCAAGATGTTTGGGCCAACCTACCTGCCGAGTTCCTTCAAAAACTGTGTGCAAGTGTACCTAGAAGAATTGATGACAGATGCCGTTTTGAAGGCAAAGGGTGGTCACACCAAATATTGATTTGATGTAGATTTTTCTTCTGTTCACTCACTTTGCATTTTGATAACTGATAATATATAAACTATTAACATGTCTATTTTTGAAAGCATTCTTACTTTATAGCATTTTTTTCATACCTGCCTAAAACTTTTGCACAGTACTGTATATATAATAGAAAAATCCATTAAAAATATTAGAATTAGAGAAGGTTTAAAGGTTCAGAAATTAAGGATATCAAGTATGCATGTTAGCAGTTAAGAAAATGTTAGCAGTTAGGTTGAAAGTTTGGAAGTCAAAGATTAAATGATTGGGTTCGGGGAAGAAAATGGTGGCAGAAGAAATCTGTAAGTGATACTGACTGGATGTCTGGTGTAATGCCCTCCAAAAGCACAATGTTCACACCACCAATATGGGCTGATGCACACGTTTCTGTCATTTTCTGATGGAGAATATCTGCAGAGAGGAAAACATGTTTTAAAGTGTGTGTGGAGTCACTGAATAAATAATTTGTACAATCACTAATAGTGCATAGGTGTTTTTGTAGCCATTACCCTTCATTTTCTCCTTCAGTGTGAAGCTGCCATGTATTTTCTTTAGCTCTGCCTCCATGGTCAATCCTCCAATGTCTGCCTCCAGGTGTGTACGATTAACCATGCCCACACCGAACACTATCAGCGTAACATGCTGAGGCTCTGAGCTCACCAAGCTCCGCCTACGACCCGTCCTGTTTGGCGGAGACTCCGTCTCTGACTCAAACACCAACCGACATGGAGGCTCTGCTGGGCTCCTCCCACCATCTGACAGGAAGAAAAAGGATTTAAACAATAAAAAGAACACACTTTAACACACATTAAATCCCTTGTGCTCTTTTCACTACTTAAAAATGGATGTCCCATAGAGCTAGGGCTTTTACAACAATACAAGTGTAACATTTATTTTTGATATATCCAACATATCTTAATAATCTTAATTAAAAGCAACAGAAACTACATTTATGTAAAAAAAAAAAAAGATACAAAACTGTTGCATGCTTGGGGGGGAGGTTCTCCTGATGAACAATACAGGCACAAATAAAAGAATGTGACAAGTATTCACTTTGACTATGATTCACTAAAGCCATCTTTTCATATTCATTAGGAAAAAAATGGGCCAAGCACATGTGCCTTTATGTGCAAAGTATTAAAGTATTTAAAGTATTATTCCCATTTTAATAAAAGGAGTCAGGCGCAACAGTGCTTTGCCTTACCTGACAGTGCATTGTCCTGGCTCTTCTCCAGAATCCCTGTAGGGTCAGAGATGAGCGAGTAAAAGTTGAGCAGTTTGTACATGTTCTGCCAGCACTCAGCTGATGGCTCGCTTTGCTCCGACACTGTAATGGAGTCAGAGTCATCCATCTGAATGGTCATGTGATCGGCGGCATCACGTGACCCCTTGCGTGAGACTCGGGATGTGCGTCTTTCCGACCTGGCCAGAGAACTCCTGCCACGGGGCTCTCGGTTTCTGGTCAGCGTGTCTGTGGCCGACCCTGTGACAGTCCTTTTGCTCTTCTGTGTACCAATACGAGTGCCACCATTCAGACTGCCCCGTGAGCTGCGGCTGAAGTCTGAGGATCGGAAGTGCCCATGTGGGCGTGTCTTGAATGCAGGCGTGGGTGAGGCTGAGCCGGCCGTGTAGCGGCTCAGCTTGATGTCTGTCTGCGTGGCTTTGATATTGTTAATCATGGTGCTGAACTGATGGATGAGGCGCACCAGGGCCATGTCCACGTGCTGCCGAATGGCCTGACACGCCAGTGTAAAGTGGCAGTGGACGCTGGCCTGTGGTCGTCGACTCAGCTCATGAAAGGAAAGTGCACTGGCTGACGAGGCCCACGTCGATGACATGCACTTCTCCAGCACCACCGCATTCAGGCTGAATGTCTCAATCATTAGGGCTGGCTTGAATTCCAGGGGCGGCAAGTTCACAGTGCCCTGCCTGTGACAGAAACAGACACACACACACAAAAAAGTTTACCAGTTTCTTTCCAAAACTTGGGTTGGACAATATAGCCAAAATTTATTGCCATGATATTTTCAAAATGTTAAATGGTAATGATATACATCACAGTACTCGCATTTTTATGTAAATGCTGCCTAAAATTACTGAACACAGTTGTGTAGTTCTCACTCATTTGATTTAAATATAAGATCAATAAAATCCATTTTGATATATTGTTTTATTTGAATGCAATGAAAAAAATAAATAAATCGTAATGATAGTAGCTTAACCTAAGCTACATACCTTCGAGCTCGTTTGTTTTTCCTGTATTTGCTGGTGTCTGAGTCCACAATGTCTGCCCTCAAGCACTCCAGAGTTCCGCTAAAGGACAGGTGCTCCCCAAAATACATCTTGTAGCTGAATGGAGGAGCATCCTGAGATTGGATCCCAGTGTAACTGAGGAGAGGTTTAAACACCACCTACACACATACACACACACACACACACAAATATATTTATTTCCTCAAACCACTCTACACACAGTGCAGGTAAAAAGAAAAAGAGTGACTAAAGAGAGATTGGGTGCCTGCTATGATGAGTGCATATACACTACCTGTGCATCGGCCAGCTGCACAGCCGCAGGGCAGAGGTTGATCTCGTCTTGCTCAAGCAGGTCATCTTGGCTGGTGCTGTGCTGAGAGTGTGTGTGCTGGGAGTGTGTGTCCATTGTGTTCTGATCACTTGACAGAACTGTGTTAAAATCTGATGCTGAAGGAATGGTTGGAAGCACACCTACAGAGTGAGAATATATCATTAATCCGTGTGTGCATATACACACACACACACACACACACTGACCTACCACTGCTACTCACTCTCTCACTCACTCTCTCACTCACTCTCTCTCTCACTCTCACTCTCTCTCTCTCTCTCTCTCTCACTCTCTCTCACTCTCTCTCACTCTCTCTCACTCTCTCTCACTCTCACTCTCTCTCACTCTCTCTCACTCTCTCTCACTCTCTCTCACTCTCTCTCACTCTCTCTCACTCTCTCACACACGCATACAGACCCCCAGTCTGGAGGCTGTTGTGCTGAGAGCGGTTTAACGGAGACTCCTGGACATTGCCTCCTGAGCGGTTCCCCACAGCATTGGACATCCAGTTGTAGAAGCTGACAGCTGACGGCTCAGACAGGAGAGGATGCTCGGTCAACATTTCCGTGCCAAGACTATTTCCTAAGCAACAAACATAATAGATAATTATGATGATATTATTTTTGAATATTATATATCATTATAGGGCAGCATGGTAGTGCAGCTCAGGGTCGCTGTTTCAATTCTGAGCTACAGTGCCAGTAGGTGAATTGGAGACTTCCTAGATGTAAATTAATTTGTGAATGGGTGTGTGATGCCCAGCGACAGACAGGCCACCCATCCTGACCAGGGTAAAGCGATTACTGAAGATAAAGACATATCAGTATATATACACACACACACAAGTTAACTGATATGTGAGATGGAGATATTATGCAGGGCTGTACAGTGAGACAATTGTTTTGCACATGCTAAGGAGAAAATCATTCTGTGCTAATACAAAAAATATCACAATTGTTAGATAGGGTTATGTGGAAAATCAAGTCTTAAGTTGTGTGAGAAAATGAACAAATGAACAAATCTAGATCAAGAAATCTGTTAGCATATACTATCTTATACTAAAGCTAATACTAACATTAATGTTATCAATACATCATATATTACATCCCTTGTGTTTTTCAGTTATAGTGACACTAATGGGAAAGAGCACCTGCAACTTCTCTACTAGCAGTGCAACCAGCTAAGAAAATGTATTGTACACTCCTGTGTACAATTATGGTTCTATCTAGATGAATATCTTCAAAGATGTACCTGTGCGTGTCAGAGAGCTGCTCTTGGCTGCCACTTGCTCACTATTGCGAGAAGGTGTGCCTTCTAGCAGATTATGCAGACTGGGGAAGCTTCCCGTCAGGTAGCTTAGCAACGACTCCTTCCGTGGGCTATGATTGGATTGCAGCCCTGTTCGACTCACGTGAGCCGGCGAATCGGCTGCTGTGTCACCACTTGTGTAGCTCAGAGACTGGTAAGGATGCGAACCCTGAAAACAACAGCAGATAAGTTCATGAGATGTCACATCAATAAAGTATTCATATGTAACTGGGAAAACTGGGTGGCACACTAGCACATACCTTGATCTTGAGACCTGACTCACTGTGTGTGTGAGATTTGGACAGCTTTCTCAACACTTCAACACCACTTACAGGAGCAGAGTTTCCAGTGGGAGCGGGTCGACTCCCCGCATTCTCCAAAAGCATTGTGTGCTCACTAACCGTGCCTAAAAATGTAATTGTGTATGATTAGACAAGCCAATACTTCTCATACAAGTATTTACACTAGTCCCAACCCTGGTCCTGGAGTATCACCTGTCCTGAACTTTTTAGTGTTTTCCTGCTCCTAACACACCTGATCTAATGAATCAGTTAATTAACAGCCTTTCCTGAGTTGAAGTGGGTGTGTGAGTGTGGGGAAAATACAAAAATGTGCAGGACAGGAGGTACTCCAGACCAGGGATGGAAACCTGTGGCATAATATATTAAATACACAGTAGATTTGCGTGCATCTGGCAACGTGCGTGTTACCTGCATCAAACTCAAACTCCACACCATCAGCACTGGTGTCACTCTGAAGGGCTGCTCCACTGTCCAGACACTGAGCTATATCAGGATCAGTAGCTGCAGGCTCTTTGGGTTTGGGCAGCTGATTAGGTCGTAGTAGACCAACTGCCTTAAACGCCTGGGTTACAACAATGAACTTCATCCACTGACGAGCAAGTGCAACCAAACCTTTTTTCAGTGTGACCAGGGCAGGAAGGCCATCATTCTAACAACATGAAAGGAAAAGTTAAAATCTACAAGTACAAGTACACACACACACACACACACACACACACAGTATATGCATACTGTCTTACCAGGGTGGCCTCCTCTATAACACTGTAATTGGCTTGCTGAAGGTAGCGGTGTAAAATATTACAAAGTAAACAGGATGGGTTTTCGTGAAGGTAGCGTGCTCTCTTCGTCACACGGTTATATTTGCTCCGGAATGGGATGTGAATGCTCTTCTTCTGTTGTAATAAAACACACGTATGTAGTTAATCAGCAATACAACTTTGATGTGTCATATAAAAGAGCTGTAAATGTATTTATTCATTCAGGATTGGGTTTTGTTAACCTCCAGGGCTTCAGTCATGATACAGCCCATAACAGCGCACACACGCAACGTAGACTCCATGTCAAGCTTCTGCAGTGTGGATTTCAGCTGGTCAATGGGCACCAGCCAGGCACCAATGGCAGGAGTTGCAGTGCTTAACAAATTCAGCTGCCTACAACAACAAAACAAAAATCAAACAATTAGAAATTGTAAGAGTTTTCTGTTTAGTTGTTTTAGAACCTCCGTTTGATCATTTCAGTGTATTTAGTTATTTGTGTGGTTTTGCTAGTTTTATCATTTTAGTTGATTGTAAGATGTGTGTATACCTGGACATGGCCTGCATTTGAGAGCGTATGTTAGTTGGAGCTGCAAAACTGAACCAAATTTCCTTTATAGTGAGCTTCATACTACTGGAGTCAGGAGGAGGTGGCAGTAAGGGGAGATCCTTCTTCAGGTCATCGGATTCCACCCCTTCATCCTGCACAGACCAATATTCATAAACATTAAGAAACAATAAACCCAAGAAAACAAGTTAACAATAAGAAAAAAAGAAAAAAAAAACCTTGGCAGTACCTGTTCTTCAGAGTCAGAGTTATTGTTTGGCTCAGAGGCAGGACTGTGAGCATCGTTGGGCAGATTATCATCAGACACATCAGTGCTGTATCCACTTCCTGTCTGAGAACCACTGGAACCATTAGATTTAGAAACACCCCCCCTAACACCTGCGTCAGCTCCACCCATCACACCAAATGCACTGTAGAGAACTGCCCCTGACTGGCGGCCCCCTGAGAAAAAAAATAAAATAACATAAAACATGCAAATGCAACAAGCATATTTTACAGCTTAACTGTAATTATTAAGTAGTACAATTAAATTCACAGCATAAATACAGTACCTTTGACAGTTAGGTTCTCAATCCCACATTCAAACATGATCCAACCCCATTTTTCAGGGCTTGTCCCAGAGCGCGTGGGGTCGGAAGTGTGATCTTGGGAATGGTCAGTGCTGATTGATGGTTCTGTCTCATCCACCAAGGCAAAGTCATCGGTCTCTTCTAAGCTGAAGAGAACCTTTGACTTCTCAAAGGGAATGGCAGTTATAGCAGATGCACCCAGATCTGCAACATGCCCATCATAAACACACAAAATGTGTTAATTCAATTTTTTAAATGTTTATGGAGAGATGAAATGTAAACAAGAAAGCACGATATGTATACCCGACGAGTCAAGGCCACGCAGTTGACTGTGTATGCGGTGAATGTTGAGTCTGGCTGCTATCTCTTTGCCTTTTTCCACCCCTGCATTTGAGCGCAGAGAGCCACTGGATTGGGGAGCCATCTTAGAAGCTGATGAGAACTTCTCCATCATTACAGAGGACTTCTCTGTGTCCTCCACTATTCCCCTGTATGTAACAATCATTAAACATACACACAGACACAGACACAGACACACACACATACAGATGAACAATTTTATCCACACAGAGACCTTTACTTAACTCCTTTATAAAAATACTCACACTTTTTTTTTTTTTAAATTTACAATCATCATACTAATGATCATACTAATAATGAGTGAAAGAAGAAAAGTGCAAATAACTCCATGTTTCTAAGTTACCTGTTCATTCGAAGTTGGGTAGCAATTCTGTCAAAGCAGAGGGCCACAAGAGAGACATGTGTCATGCTCTTATTGTCACGCTCTTCTACTGAAGCCTGTAGTACGCACAGATTCACCTGCAAATACACACACATGCAAAAAAGTCAATCAAAGTCAGTATCTCTCTCTCTCACACACAGACACACTCACACATACACATACATACCTTTGGAATTGTAACATTGGCTTGCAGACCCTTTATTTTGACATTGTCAGGTTTGACTGACAGGTCAGTCTGTCCATGTGGTGTGTTCAAGGATCCATCAGCCTTGGGGATTTTATGCTCTGGCTTTGCAATGCTCTGCAAAACACAGTTGTTCAGGAAACACCTGCCTCATCTGCCCTCAGCACAAAAATGTAATTTACATATTTATGAAAGTGTCTGCATGTGTCCAAGTTTACTCACAGACTCGGGCACAGTGGATTTGCTTATCTGATAAGCTTCATTCAGCACTTTGCCATGCAGGTCATCAAGGATTGACGCTGGATGACGGATACTTGCAAAATGCACCATGGAGTCGATGTACCTAAAGCAATTCAGTTTAGATTATTACATCTGTAGTAATGTACAAAAAAAAAAAAGTAATGAACAAAATAACGGGGAATGTTGATAATGGAAGTTACTGCAAGATATTCAATGACCGAAATTGTTTAATTCCTCTTATAACACATAATGGAACTGCCTTACCTCTGAATGTTTCAAAGTGCTAACACTAGAAACTCAGGGCTAATAATAAAGGTAATAAAGGAAATAAAGGTCTACTCACAGAAAGCTTCACCATATCAACTATTAAATATGTATTTTAATGTGTTTATTTTGAGCATCCACAGAAGTCTCTGTATTTTTTGCTACTATAGAAAGAATAATTTATTAGAACAAGCACATTAATATAAACTACTGATCTATATTTATAACTGGATAGCTCATGACGTCACCAACAGTGAAGCTACTGCGCCGACATCTTTGTATTCCCTAACATTCTGAACTCACAATGATATATATATATATATATATATATATATATAGAGCGTGCTCGCTCTGAAGCATGAAAAAAAAATACTGTGGATATTTGTGTACAGAGAATATTTAACCACATAAATACAAACTCGTTCGCAACTGGGATGATGTGTGTTTCATTTTAGTGTTTTATAGAGATTTCACGCCATGCTGTTTGAATATCAGCTTTGTGGTCAAAAGGTAAGAACAGATAGCTTAGCAACATCCGGCGGCTAAACACTAAACATTAACACTTACACTTAAGCACTAAAACACTCACACTTAAACAGCAACACTACTGTAATCTACTGAGGGAAAAGATACAGCAAATGGTAACGATATATATATCATATATATATAAAAAAAAAGTTGATTCTGGTAAATCAACTGTAAATTAATTGCTTTGACATGCTTCATTTTAAGATGATAAAACAGGTTACTTGTGCTACCGCTGCTAGTGGGAACATTCGCGTGACACAGTTTGCAAATAACATTTTTCTGCTCTTTGTCAGATTTTGTAAACCCTAACCACCTCCATAGCACCGATGTCGCGCCTCTTTTCATAACAAGTTCCTCCTCCTGCTCAGGATTGGTTTGTGGGACTTCTTCACCAGCGTGCTTATCTTTCTCCATGTTTTTCCTCTCATAACTGCTCTTATGTACAGCTTCTCGATCGTTCTCACGTGCACTTATTTACATTTCGCGGTATACACGGAATAGAAAAATCTGTAACTGTAGACATTTTATTCCGCGGTAACGGTATATACCGTCATACCGCCCAGCCCTAGTGGAGGGGATTCTGGGGTTGCCAGATTCTCAGAGCCAAAACAGCCCAAAGAAAGTCACAAACCACTGCTGCATAAATATAAACTCGTTCGCAACGGGGATGATGTGCTTTCTAGGACCGGTTCATTCTATTCTCTCTCTCTCTCTCTCTCTCTCTCTCACACACACACACACACACACACACACACAGAGAGAGAGAGAGAGAGAGAGAGAGAGAGAGAGAGAGAGAGAGAGCGCTAATATACATTAGGACATTCTTACACACGTGTTTTTTATCCATTATTTTCTGTATCTTTCCCCTCAGTAGATTGTTGAAGTGTTGTGTTTAAGTGTTTAGTGTTTAGCCGCCGGTTATTGCTAAGCTCTCTGTTCTTACCATTTGACCACAAATCTGATATTCTAACAGCGCAGAGTGAAATCTCTACAAAAACACTATTGGGTACTTTTGCTTTAAAAAGGGGTTATTTTTTACACTTTGATGTTGTATTTTTACTGTTGAATATTAAAGATTATGATTGTTATTCCCACTCTACATGGGCATAATGGCACATTTGTGCTTATGTATATGGTCTGTATAAATTACAACCTGTGGGCATTTCTGCCACATCCTTTAGCGAACGTTATTTTGCAGTTAAAAGCAGCACATCGGGTCATTTTCGTCCATTGGCGGTTGGCATCCTCTGTCGGAAGGGAATAGTAAAATGGCCACCAGAGCATTTCTGGTGGCTTCACCTACAGCTGGCAGTTTAGAATTCTATGAGCTATCCAGTTTTATATATATATATATATATATATATATATATATATATATATATATATATATATATATATATATATATATATATATATATATCAGTGATATAAACCTGTGATTTGCCATGTCATTTGATCACCTTCTGACCAATCAGATTTGAGAATTTGTTCGCAGTGGTATAAAATGGATCAACATATGCACAAGTTGCTAGTAAAATACTGACCTGTCCAGAGCCTCGGCCACTAAAGGAGTCAGCACCACATTGACTGCCCCTTTAACTTCTACAATAGCAGTGGTCCTGGTTTGGGCAAGGGGCTGATCCATGGTCCAGTCTTCTGTATTTGTGTCTTCATCTGTGTTTTCCATAGCCCGCTTGTCAAGTGGAGTGTAAGGAGTGCTACACACACACACACACACACACACACACAATGTTGTATTAAGAGGGCATTTAATACGGTCATCAGTAAAGTGTAGCACCAGTGTCACGTTACCTGCTTAAATCTCCCATGAGCTGAACACCTCTGTCTAATAGTGAGTTAGCAGACAGACCAGCTTTCACCATCTGCAGGACAAAAAAAAAAAAAAAAAACAGAATCACCACCATTAGTCATAACATTTATATTTGACATTACAATTTTATCTTACATTTCATACAAACACTAGCAAACACAGTCATACAGACCAACCTTAAAGGAAGGAATGGACAACTGATCAAAGGATGCAGAACTTTCTTCACTAGTGGGTGTGTCCAGGTCAAGAGGGCGATGTAGGGATGACTTTGACGTTCTCTTATTGGTTGGTTGTTTGACAGCCCAGTTTGACACGTGATAATGTGCCAGGTAATTATGATAACAAGCCATTAGATGGGGCTGAGTTGTTAGGAGGCCTGACTCCGCTCTCTCCGTTTCCACGGAACCCTCTTCCTCCAATCCAAGTGCAGAAACAAAAGACGCCTGGGATGTATGGCTAGGTAATGGAGGTGGGCGGGGCTCCATCACTGACAGTGGTCCTTCTACACTGTGATATATCGAGGTGCGGCTGTGTTCGATATGGAGCTGCCCTTGCTGTCTCCGCCTTCGTTTCCTTCCTGGGTATGTGCCCGGCCCCTCATCACTGCTGATTGGTTCAAAGTCCTCATTTGCGCTGAAGTAGGCCTCGCTATCGGCGACAGACATGGAAGAGTCCACTGAGCGGTACTGATGGAATGTGCTGGAATCTGCTGAAGGGGTGAAAGGGAATGAGCCATAGCTTCGCCGCTGCCGTGGCGAGTCCAAGACATTCTCATCACTCCGGGACACCTCACTGCTAAACTGTACACCGGCAGGGGGTGGAGCCTTCTCTGTAAAGACAGCAGCTGATAGGCTCTTGGTGCTGCCGAGGCGAGTTGACTGGACAGACGACTGCCGCTTGAGGGGTGACCGGAGAGGAGATCGCAGTGGTGGGCCTTCACAGACAGGCCCATCAGTCGTCACAGTCATTAATCTACATATGCATACACACATACAGACAAACTTTAAAAACACCCTAGAAGAGGCCATTTAAAACCATTAAAAACCTTCAGGTGTCAACCTTAGATAGACTGAAGAGGATACTGTTCTGTTTGTCAGTATTAGTGTAAGATGAGTTATCTCTTTGCATTTAGCAGCTTCCGGTATCCAAGTCTCATGTTACATGGTTATATACACTTAGCTGTATAGAATAATGTATAGCAATAGCCAAACCTGTTAACTAGCAAAATCTTGTTCACCACTAACTGCCTAACAACAATCTACTTACTAATCAATTACATCATCTCATTTAATCTACTTTGCTCCATGTGTATGTGTGTCAGACTCACTCTGCACAGGGAGAAGGGCTTTCTCGTTCAGCCGCCAATAGTGGCAGGGCAGCACTAGAAGAGGAGTTTTCCTCAGAGGACGAGGCAGAGCTGTGACAACGTTGAGGCACCTGTAGACTCAACTGCTGGCTATGCCTCTCCAACTCAGCCAGTGGAGCAGGAGAACACACATCCCTACGCACACTGACAGTTTTAGCTGCAAAAAAAAAAAAATAATAATCATACCACACTTAACCAATGTTTATATCAAGACATCAAAAAGCATTACATTCCAATGGAAATATGAGGCAACAAGAATATTTATTTTTTTTTTTTTAAATGTAAAAAACATTAGGCAGTTGTGTGTAAGATAGTCCAGCTTAACATACTATCTGGAAGTTTAGGTGGCTCCTTCGTGATTATCCACTCCCCAGGCTGTAACAGTGATTGACCATAGCTCATATCAGTCTCAGCACTGCTATTTGAAAAGGCAGAGCTCGATGAAGGGGTGATTTCTTCCAATCGGAAAAAGTCTAGATTACGAGTTGATCCGCCAAAAAACCGACATCCACCCAAACAGCCACATCGGTTCCTGCTTCGCTTATACTTCTCCTCTGGCCACAAGAACCATAGCCTGAATGGCAAACATGTATTTATATTTAATGTAAACATTAACACTTACACTTACATTCAGCACTCATGTGCAACATATTTACAGAATAACGGTTAAAGCACCTTTTCGTTTGCATGTCATGGAGCTCCAGGAAATGTCTCTGCACCTCAAATTTGATTGGATGGTCAGCAGCCAAAGCCACATCAGCAGTGATGAGGTTAAAAGTCACGGAGCCAGCCTCAAGCCAGTTGGATCGTCGCAGAAGAGGTGGAGGCAGGCCTGTTCTCACCGCATCTTGCTGCTCAATGAACTGAGCAATAACAACATCCTGAAGGACAGCACTGATGCCCTCCCCTACTGCAGCTGTGTGTAAGTTACAGTTCGCCAACCGCAGTGCGCCAGTCTGGAAAGGGGACACACATTTTTACATTAATGTGTACCTTAATTGTTACTTACATTAGTACTGCCTTAAACACAGTTTGAGTTTTAGACTCAATGGTCACTCAGCAGTATGAGTGAGAGTGCATTTAGGGGCAATACGAATAACCTAATGTTGTTTTGAAACCAAAGGTTGGCCAGGCTGAAAACCGCCATATTCTTCACATCTGTGCAGTAAATGAAAATAGGAGCCAGAGTCTATGGAAAAACAAGAATTCGATGCCAATGATGTCAACAGGGATGCCTCTGCCACCAGCAAGTCTAGTCCTTCTTGTTACTAATTTGTATGCCTGAAAGCCCCCTAAAACATACTTCAAACAGGAATGAAGCTATTACAGAAAAACTCTTACAGACGTTTGACCTTGCTGTGATCTTGACCCTGTTTGGATCAATTCCAAAATCTAATTAGTTCATCTGCTGGTCACAATGATAATTCAATATAAATGCTACAATCTTTTAACCACTTGGCCTTTAGATATCATGCTATCAAGAATCTTGAAAGGAGTGGCAGATGAACAGACCAATAACAAAAATTGTAGATTTGAATGTGAAAGTCACTTGGTATCTCTGAATGACAACTAGTGGTGGAAGCAAGTACAGGCGGAGGCAAAAAAAGAGGAGGTGGGGTCATGTCTGCCTTACGCTGATGTATATGCACACACCTCAGTGCAGAACTGCACTCAGTGACTGAATACAATTAAACTTAGCTATACTGAAGAAGATAAGAGTAAACGATCTGTGACATTTCCAAAATACCTAAGAGGAGGTTATGCCTCGTGCTGCTACAGCTAATCCTACAGTTAGTAAGAAAATGCAGCTATTTATTATAAACACACTATAAATGATATAACTATCCTATACTGTACTAAAGTAGTAAATATACCATGCTTATACATATAAACTTTAAAATATAAAAGGAAATATACAGTCTAAGCAAATGACCAGTGAAACATTTGTTAAAAGCCAGAAACTGATGTAAATGCAGAGTAATAGCTTTAATAACTGTTGTGGTTGGTAACAGATGAGGAGTGACACTCCTCACAGGATTACATTAATGAGATAACTTTCACTAATATGGGTGTAGGCAGAACCAGAAAGCATCAGAGACATTGACCAGTCATGCTGTCCACTACATGGTCAATGGGCTAACCTTGATGTTAGCTGCACAGCCATGTTCGACGATGAAAACCTGGGCTCCATCCACTGATAGCCGAGTCATGGTATACTTCAACGCTTCAGATGTTCGGCAAGGTCCAGGGAAGGCTGCATACTACACCAATTAGACACAAATACTTCAGTGAGTTTACATATTAACACATGGAACACTCTGCTTGGTCCACAAAATTTCATCAGGTATGGGAGATAGACAAATTCTGATGTTCTACCTTGGCATCACAGGTTCTCTGGTCCACACCATGCTGGCAGGTTACAGAAGGTTTAGGCTGCTCCAGCTGGAACTCACGTGACACCACATGAAATACAAAACTCTCCCCCCATTCCAGCAGGGTGGCACACTGAAATGTAAAAGCAACCGGTATTCACGTTAATTCATCCGATTTCATATATAGTTATTCAGCCTGAACATTTTTACCACATTTTTTTTAAAACACAACGCACCTGTGGCACAGTGACTTTGCCTGTAAGAGCCCCGGCCTGTACATCAATGAGCCAGGCATACTCAAGTGTGTCACTGCCAGCTGGTAAACCTTCAGCTGAAAACATTGCATGGGCTCGCATCTGCAGACCTGAGAGACTCAGATGCCCATCACACAGCACCCCATCAACAGCAGGACGCTACACAATTAAAAAGGAGCCAAAATGGCAGGAATGATTAGAAAACAGAATACACACTAAACAAAGAAGACATCCACTTCACCAAGGTGACATCCATCCGACCTGGTAGCTGTCGCTGACAAAGACGTGTAGTGGAGACAGGATGAGCTGCAACAAGGTTTCCTTGTAGCCCTTCTTCATCTCAAAACACAAACGCTCCAGATACCCTGTCGGACCATCCAGACTGTCACTGTTGCAATGCTGCCATGCAAAGACAAATATTCATTACTATACATATAAAGACACAGGGTTAAATCTTAGGGCAACTACTGACAACACACAAAACTCAGTTTTGCAGTAACGTGTTGGCCTTTTACTGACCGTAGGTAGCCGCCCATGGATCTTGTGGAGGTTAATGAGCACAGTGATGTCCCAGGGACGTAGCGAGAGAGGATTGGGTGTGTCTTTGTGGCCACTCTCCTCCAGCCCCACTCCGGTCCAGCCAGATGAGGAGGAGCAAGAGCTTAATACAGGGCTGGATAGAGACTCCTCAAAGTCTGTGTACATGTCGTCTTCACCAAAATAATTTTCCTACAGTGTTAAAGGGAGTTGTCTAAATTTTCAGTTTGTTCAATACAACCTGCTTAGCTGTAGCATTATGTGACATAATAAGTCAGTATACTCCTAGTGCTAGTGGATGTTCTGTTAAGAGAAAAAGCCCTTTCACACCTTGATGGACAGCAGAGCTCTGAGCAGGGGTCCATACAGGATGATGTGGGAGTCAGGGCTGATTTCCATCTCCACATGAAGCCGGTCTGGGGGCAGAAGGCTGGGGTCAGACGGCACACGAGGAGGAGGAACACAGGGGGAGCGCTGTGGGGGGCGCAAGGCTGACAGTATAGACTCCTCTATCTCTGAAACTGCACGCAGGGAAAATTTACTTACATTTTTTGTCTTACCATATTCAGATGTTCAGATTCACAAATGGAAATGTACCATGATTAACCTAAAAAAAAACAACTGAAAAAGTTACGCTGGTTATCATTACGTTATAATAGTACTCATAAACATCTGTAGAGAACAAAAAAAGACTGTTATGACATTATCAACTAAATAGTTTCTGAAAATGCAACCGTGCAACTCAGCACCTGAAAGCATTCTGTGTGCAAGTGATTAACTACCTTGCAATATAAATTAACTTACAGGACCGTTTGAGCTGCTCATCAGACTTCTGTGGGTAGATGGGATGCCAGGTGTAGTCTATAATGAGCAAGAAATTTGGCACACTCCAGCAGTCCACCCATCCAGCCCTAAACAAAAAACAAAATTTAGAAACACTCACTAATGCAACAATGAATGGATGAATAGAAGAAGGGAAAGAAGCGGAGAGACTTCATACTTGGCTTGGGTCATATTTCTCCAGCGAGCTTTGTTGTTCTTTGGAGCCCACTGAGCCTCTGCTGGTATGCCATTGTCTGGCGAAGCCTTAGTCTGCTGATAGTCTTTTGCGAGAGTGAGTAAAGGATATCGACTGGGGTGGCAGTCAGGCAAACAAAGCCGCATGTCTGTGTCTTCTGCCTGAGAGAACACAATCAAGTTCAATTGTCATTTTTGGACAAGCATGGTAAAACAAGTGGACAAATGTTCTCCTTAGTAAAAAAAACACCATCATAAGCAACAATGGGCATATGAACTCATGTGCCTATACTCACTCTCAAACAGAAACGCGTGTTACAGGTGGCAGGAACAAACTCGTGAAAAGGTAAAGTGAAGTCAATGATCAGCGTTTCTCCACAGGCAGCCAGATACACTGGAGACATTAAGGAAGAAAGTAACTAAAAAGTTGAGCAGGGGAATTAGACCTTTATCTGACATGTTGGTTAATCCATAGTAAACATTAAGTCCTAATCCTGAAGTATTGCTGCTCATTACCAGGTGAAGCGTATTTGAGTGTTAGAATTTTCTATAAATGTGAGGAACCCTTATGTATTCATCTTAAGCCTTTTTAAGATTCAACATGTCAGAGCTCAGAAACCATTACAGTCACCATACAGGTCTTCCTCACCATTCTCCTGCTGTTTGGTGGAGCAGTCGATCCAGTTGTGCTGATTAGCAGCCCATATCATCTCAAACTGGTGAAAAAGCATTTTGAACTTCCAGGAATAAGGAACAAACGAGTAGATATCTGGTTCACTATCACTGGCCCAATCTTGGATCAGATCTGTACACAATGAAATGAAATGAACAAGCTGCATTTAAGCTTACTATAAAGTAGAAACAAGAAAGAGATAGCATATCCATGCATTTGCTAACTGTTAAAAAAGGTAGGTACTAAAATAGGTTTACCAGAAAAGAAGTTCTTCTGAGCATAGATGAAATGGTAAGTGGCTTTGTACACCTCTATCTCACACTGCCATGACTGAGGCATATTCCACACACGTGGGTAACTGGCTATCACATGGAACTAAACAGGTGGAAAAAGTACTATTAATATATTTTTCACTCCCGCACACAGACACACAGATACACACTCCTACTGCAAACTCACAGCCAGCATCTCAGCCTCCAGCAGGGTCCTGTACTGCATGCTGCTAGTGGTGTCCACATGCAGTAACTGACCTTTAACAGTGGGAGAATAACCTGAGAGAGAGAAAGAAAAAGAATGGATTAAAATTATAAATACAATACAGTCTGAAACAATTCAATCAATAGGTTTTAGGAGGTTATCTGGCTAGACAAAAAGTTATGAATAATTCAGATTTAATATGTACCATTTTCGCCTACAGTCATCGGAATGTTGACCTCCAAATATGAACCAGCACCGACATTTACATGAATGGCATTTGTCTCCTGTAAAAAACAAATAAGATGAATAAGCAGACTGTGATCTCTGACACACAGGAAAACAAAAATAAAAAAATGAGAAACTGTACCCTGTTCTTGGTGAACAGTAGGTCTATGGTTGCGTCTGCTATGATGTTCATGCGGAGTTCAAAGGCCAGGATTTGTCTGGGTTTCCCTGGTGTGGGAACATCACTCACTTTCATTGGCTGATAGTCTGCAGGCAGGAAGAACTTCCAAAGACTGTCCCTGTGGAGACAGAACCAAGAGAATATTCAGGAGGTACAATGCTAATGTGTGATTGTAGTGAGCAAGAATTTACTTGTGCAAATGCATTTGTGTATGTACAGACCTTTGTCGGTCAGCCCATGGTCCATAGTTAAAGTCTGTTCCTTTCCCACACACTATGTCTAAGCCCCAGCATGGAGGCAGATCCTGCAGCTTAGTGCCCTCAGAGGAGGCATCTGCATCCCCGTTCTCCAGCTCTTCAAGGACTAGACCTACACACGTGAGATAGACATTTAAATTATGCCCAGCAGCATTTACATCCATATATACTCTCTTTATTCTGTAAAATAGGAAAGCTGAAAGCAGTCAATGGGTGTAGCCTGTTAACAAACACTGTCAAAAATAAATGAACAGGAAGCAATAAAACATTTATATTAAAAAAAAACCCCACACAAACCTGGTTGATCCTGGTAGTAGTAAATGTCCACATCATTTGACTGCATTACTACAAATCCCTCTCCCATGAGTCTAGGTGGCCTGGAAAAAACAAAGCATTAATTATGGGCTAATGCTCATTAAACTATATTGAACTTTGGGTCAACATAAATGAATCTAAATCACATAATTAATTAAATATACACTAAATATAATAGTTTCAATTAACAATGCTTAACTATAAGTAATATAAAATAGGTTGTAAATGAACAGTCAGGCCGTAAAAAGTAGACTTTTTCCTTGTTGCCTGATGACAATATGACAACATTAAACACAGTGTACTTCATGTTCAAATTCATATGATTACACTGGAATAACATTATCTCTCATGTTTACAACACAAGCTAAATTACATTACTGGAGTGTTTGTTACATATGTTGTGCTCTCTATAGCAAGTGCAGGCTTTTTATGAGCCTGCACAGACTGGTCTAATAGGAGAACTCACTCATCGTTCTGCCGGCCAAGATATCGGGGATTAGGCACCAGCATCACACGCACATTTTCCAGAGAGCCCTTTACTATGTGCATGAACTGATCCAGATGACTGCTGGGAGGCTTGGTGGTGTAAGTCAGGAAGGCATCGTCAAAGCTCATACACAGAGTCTGAGGAAGGTGGACATTCCCAAATGCCACCCGACCCTGAGAGAGTAAGGAAGAGGGAACATTACTTTTAAAATATTGGGTTAGGGGGGGTCACATAATCCATTTTCCTTTTTAGATGGGTAGCATGATAAGTATCACTGTGTCTGATAGCTACTTAACACATAAATGCATACTCATATACAGGTGCATCTCAATAAATTAGAATGTCGTGGAAAAGTTCGTTTATTTCAGTAACTCAACTCAAATTGTGAAACTCGTGTATTAAATAAATTCAATGCCACAGACTGAAGTAGTTTAAGTCTTTAGTTCTTTTAATTGTGATGATTTTGGCTCACATTTAACAAAAACCCACCAATTCACTATCTCACCAAATTAGAATATGGTGACATGCCAATCAGCTAATCAACTCAAAACACTTGCAAAGGTTTCCTGAGCCTTCAAAATGGTCTCTCAGGTTTGTTCACTAGGTAAGCCACAAACATTCATTGCCAAAGAAGCTGGCTGTTCACAGAGTGCTGTATCCAAGCATGTTAACAGAAAGTTGAGTGGAAGGAAAAATTGTGGAAGAAAAAGGTGCACAACCAACCGAGAGAACCGCAGCCTTATGAGGATTGTCAAGCAAAATTGATTCAAGAATTTGAGTGAACTTCACAAGGAATGGACTGAGGCTGGGGTCAAGGCATCAAGAGCCACCACACACAGACGTGTCAAGGAATTTGGCTACAGTTGTTGTATTCCTCTTGTTAAGCCACTCCTGAACCACAGACAACGTCAGAGGCGTCTTACCTGGGCTAAGGAGAAGAAGAACTGGACTGTTGACCAGTGGTCCAATATCCTCTTTTCAGATGGGAGCAAGTTTTGTATTTCATTTGGAAACCAAGGTCCTAGAGTCTGGAGGAAGGGTGGAGAAGCTCATAGCCCAAGTTGCTTGAAGTCCAGTGTTCAGTTTCCACAGTCTGTGATGATTTTGGGTGCAACGTCATCTGCTGGTGTTGGTCCATTGTGTTTTTTGAAAAACAAAGTCACTGCACCCGTTTACCAAGAAATTTTGGAGCACTTCATGCTTCCTTCTGCTGACCAGCTTTTTGAAGATGCTGATTTCATATTCCAGCAGGATTTGGCACCTGCCCACACTGCCAAAAGCACCAAAAGTTGGTTAAATGACCATGGTGTTGGTGTGCTTGACTGGCCAGCAAACTCACCAGACCTGAACCCCATAGAGAATCTATGGGGTATTGTCAAGAGGAAAATGAGAAACAAGAGACCAAAAAATGCAGATGAGCTGAAGGCCACTGTCAAAGAAACCTGGGCTTCCATACCACCTCAGCAGTGCCACAAACTGATCACCTCCATGCCACGCCAAATTGAGGCAGCAATTAAAGCAAAAGGAGCCCCTACCAAGTATTGAGTACATGTACAGTAAATGAACATACTTTCCAGAAGGCCAACAATTCACTAAAAATGTTTTTTTTATTGGTCTTATGAAGTATTCTAATTTGTTGAGATAGTGAATTGGTGGGTTTTTGTTAAATGTGAGCCAAAATCATCACAATTAAAAGAACCAAAGACTTAAACTACTTCAGTCTGTGTGCACTGAATTTATTTAATACACGAGTTTCACAATTTGAGTTGAATTACTGAAATAAATGAACTTTTCCACGACATTCTAATTTATTGAGATGCACCTGTACACTTGAATAGTAAGACATGATCAGTAAGACATGATACAGACAAACAAAGACAAGAACATTTATAGCTAGTGTACTGCTTTTTTATTGCTTTGTGCTACATACTGTATATTTTCAGAATACATCTTTCTGTGTATTTGGTGGTGGTGGTGTACTTTGTTCCAAAATAAAATGCCTTAAAACATTAAGAATTATTTGTTATTAAAGAATATTCTGATGTGGATGCCAAAAATGAAACCCTATATTGGTGTATTTTTTTTTATCGTAGAAAGTCTTGCAGCGACACTGCAGGCTCATTTATACCAGCTTCCTCTGGATGCATGCATATGGTCAATAATGCAAGACCAGTAACACGAGACCCTATTTCAAACCTGGCCTATTTACAGACAATTAAAACAAATACCCATTGTGTGTGAATGGGCTTAAATAATGCTACGCTTACGTTTACTGGCAGACCAAATTAAATCAGCTGATGGATCAGATTGCAGACGGCAATTTGCCCACGCTGTGTCCTAGAGGTACATTAATAGCAAAACTGCGTTGTGACATTGCTGTACTCACTGTACTGATGTTGACTTTTATGACAGGTATGAGGGACCTCCATGATGAAGACGGGTCCTGAGATTCTGCTTTGATGTGAACACTTAAAATAAATAAATAAATAAATAAATAAATAAATAAAAGTGTACGCAAAAAAAAAAAACCCTTACAGTTGTGAATCACAGGGCTTCATAACAATACGTACATTTATAATTCACAAAAATGTATAACACAGAAAAGCTGTAAAAACAAATCTTCTTTTTCACTGCATACAGAGCCCCAAGCACAGTACACCAAAAAGTTAAAGCGAGCACACTTTATGATAGAGAAAAGAAGAATGTACATCGGACCACCAAGTAAATCAAGTGAAAGTACTAGCACCATTCATTACTTCGGCTGGCAGACGAGAGATTGTGAGAGATGTAACATTACCTGTCAAGCGTTTTATTTCGCTCCTCTCTGCCCTTCTCCCCATCTCGCCGAGGTGGACTGAGAGTGGGTTCCAAGCCAAACATATCCTGTAGCCGTGCGTACATAGCTGTACGGTTATACACATGGAACTCAAAGCCATTAACGGTCACGTACAGCCGTGTCTCAGCCTTTGGGTCTACAAAAAAAACAAAAACAAAACAAAACCACTGATCATTCCACACAATTTTAATCAACATGACTCTCTATGGACATACAAGCATTTTTCAACCGCCAATACTCTGTAATGTTGTGCATTCAGAAACAATTAAAAAAATAAATAAATAAAAATCTCCAACAAAGTCTATCCAATTAAATAATTAACAACATTGATGCAGCTCTTCATGAAATAATACAAAATACATTTGAATGAGCAGAGAATTTACCATGCTGCTTCTGTTTGGGGTTATACATCTTCCACCAACGGAATATAAGGAAGCCATCTTGAATTCTGGGGAAGCCAAATAAGTGAATAATTAGTGAAGCATTTAAGTTATATTAAAAAACAAACAAACAAACAAACATCTCAATTGTCTCATCTCATATTTAATGAACAGGTGGTTAAATGGATTATCTTCTTAAATAACAAAGACTGAAGGACCTCACAAGGGAAAGCAAAGACCCAAACAAATGTAAAAGTCATAAACTTGAAAATTGTGACCTCACACACAAACACATCTACAAGTATTGACAGGGTACCTAATTGACATGTCTTCATTGATGAAGTACACATCCCGGAACATGACCTTCCCAGAGAGGACAGAAAAGGAAAAAGAGCCTGCGAGTACAAATTATAAATACATCAAATACTACATCAAACATGAATCTTGCCTATTGCTATTGATCAAGTTGTTTCTTCTACAGAAAAATACATTTACTCACCAATGTGTATATATCCATTTTTGTACAGTCGATTGATGATAAGGGTGAGGATGAGTCCGATGTTACGGGAGTTGTAATATGTCAGATATATAATCCATCCACAGGACAGAATCGTGGCTGTGAAAGCAAAACACAAACACTTTGACTACTATCTTTTAAAAATCAAACATTTATTGGGCATAAACAAAAGAGGCGTAATCGGCTGCATACTTAAGATTTGCAGGTATTTTATGTGGTGTTTTGCATGGGTAGAAAATATACAGGAACTTTTCTATTTTGGTGACTCACCCACAAGCAGCCACACTAAGTTGGAATTATGTTGGGTAAGGTATGTATCCAAATCATTCAGACTCGGAACCAGACTGTTGTTTTGCTTGCTATCCATGGTTAGAGGATGCTGCAGATAAAACCATTACCATAATTATTATTAACAATAATAACAATAATAATAATAATAATAATACTAATAATAATTTAATAATATAAGTCTCAGTTTCGCATGTTCTCCCCATGTCCATGTGGTTTGACCACCCAAAAATATGCAGGTTAAGATAAATTGGCCAAGATAACTGCCCCTAGGTGAGAATGAGTGAGTGAGTGAGTGAGTGAGTGAGTGAGTGAGTGAGTGAGTGTGTGTGTGTGTGTGTGTGTGTGTGTGTCTGTGTGTGTGTGTGTGTGTCTGTGTGTGTGTGTGTGTGTGTGTATGTGTGTGTGTGTGTGTGTGCATGCTGCCCTGTGATGGACTGGCATCCCATTTCACACCCAGTGCTCCTGGGATGGATTCCAGATCCATCATGAACCTGGCCAGTATAAAGCAGTTAGTGAAGATGAATGAATGAAAGAAATAACAATAATAATAATAATAATAATAATAATAATAATAATAATCCATTTTCTGTACCACTTATCCTACACAGGGTTGTGGGGAGCCTGGAGCCTATGCCAGGGAATTCAGGGCACAAGGCGGGGCACAACTTGGACGGGGTGCCAACCCATCGCAGGGTAGAATTGCACACACATTCACACAACCACGAACAATTTGGAAATGCCAATAGCCTACAACACGTCTTTGGACTGGGGGAGGAAACTGGAGTACACAGAGGACACCCCCAAAACACAGGGAGAACATGCAAACTCCACGCACACAGGGCAGAGGTGGGATTCGAACCCCAAACCCCAGAGGTGCGAGGCAACTAGGTGCTCATCACCAAGCCACCATGTCCCATTATTTTTATTATATCTTTATTATATATTTTTTTTTACGTAGAAACATTTAATTTCATTATTCTGAAGGCGTCTTTGCTCTACGGTACTGTGCAAACATTTTAGGCACATGCAAAGAAATGCTGTAGAACAAAGACGCCTTCAAAATAATGAAATTAAATGTTTCTACATAAAAAATTTTAAAAAATACCGTAAAGAGCAGTAAACAGTAAACAAAATAAACAAAGTCAATATTTGGTGCGACAAAAAAACAAAAATTAAAACAGTAGTCTCCGGTACAATTAGTGCAGTTTTATAAGGCACTGAGCTGGTAAGTTTTATTGAGCATCTTGCAGAACCAGACACAGTTCTTCTGGACACTTTGACTTTCGCACTCGCTTCTTATTTTTGCAGCAAAACCCAGCAGCTTTCATTGTGTTTGTTGTCTGAAAAGTGTCTCTTACGTAATCTGCTGCTTTCTTTAATGACATACAAACATTTTTCCTGTAACATTTAATTTTGTGCTAGAAAACTAATGTTTGGGAATCTAAAATGTGTTTTTGTACCGACTTGATCATGTAGAAGTCATAAAATAAAAAATCTATAACAAAGTTTGTACTAAAAAAAAAAAAAAAATAGGGTGCTTAAAACTTTTGCACAGTCCTGTAATTTATCACAATATTTATAGTACATCATCACTATGAGCTACTAGTTAGTATTGTGTGTGTACTTAAAGTCTGTCCTTGCCATTTTGTTGGTGATGCCATGTGATAGAACTGTAAATGGCGGAGGCAAGAATAACATGTTTCTGCAAAGCTATTCAGATATTTCGAGTGCAACACGTCTACTAGTTCACTTCTACACAATGCATTTTCATCACGACTCGCCCCTAATAACACATTAAGTGTCGCCTTCTACGTGACAGCAAACAAACACGCAGTTGATTAAAAGATGAGGAAGCAGGTGCAGGAAACTGTTGCACCAGAAGAGTTGCAAAGCTCTCAGACATGTGATTTCTGAAGACATCTGCTGTGTTTACACCCACAGCAGTGGTTTAATATCAATATGATTAAGATTAAGGTCGCGTATATTCCATACGTCCTAATCCAAATCCGGTTTAAGTCAGGTATTCACGAAAGTCATCTTAAGAAAGAAGTTAAGAAACGTTCTTAAGATAAATTCTAAGACGTTAGTAAGAACGTGCAACTCTTGAAAAATTCTCAAATATTTCCTTAAGAACATCTTCATTCGTTTCTTAAGAAACAAATGACAGTAGTGTAATAGCTACAACAAATTCAATACTGCCAAATTTTAAATGCATCAATTATTATCTTTTTTTTCCCTTTCTAAGTAGCAATCACTTCCCGATCATTCATTCAGATGTAAAGGGTGTGAGATGTGTTTGTTTAACAACCATTAACCATCATAGGAGAATTTACTTGCTGGAAAGTGGAAACCAGGAAGCCAGGTATGTGAGTTGATACAAGTATAATACTGTAGTAGTTATACAGTATCTATTATATCTTGCAAGTTTTATAATTTTATGATGTTTAATATGAATTCATTAAAAATCTTACCCTTTGGGGATCTACGACAAGTTGGAGGTTATCCTAACTTAAGTTATTTACTGTGATTTTTAAGGAACATTCTTTTTTAAGAATTCAAATTATTTTAAAGTTTTGTCTTAGGTGCGATCGTACGGGGGAAAAGAAAAGAAAAAAAAATCATTTTCAATTTTTTTTTTCTTCAGTTAGAATATAAGAAGAAAATGACCGCTAAGAAGAATTTTTATTCTTAGGAATGTTTCGTGAATCCGGTCCCAGATGTATTTAGCTGCCCTAAAAAAAATAAAAATAAAAAAATAAAATTTTTTTTTTTTTTTAAAAAGGTATAGACAACAAACACTTTTTAACATGTACATCAGGATGCTGGATTTCGAATTAATCAAATGAATAACGACAGAAAGCCGACTCGAAAACAGATCTGATTAAAGGGTACACTTCATTAAGGGGCTTCCACTTCTATACATAGTTCTCCACTTTTAGTGGACAAAAACATAAGTGGAAAATGATTGTGCACGCATGAGAGAGCTCTCATACACGCATTTGCATATGGAGTCTGCAGCTGTTGTCTAAGTGGAAGACGACGAACACCGAGGCCATGGAAGTAGTTTTGGGCTTTGCACTGACACTCGAATTAGGACATAAATATATAATACGATATGAATTTGTACTTCAAGCCTGTTCCTGTTGCATGCGCACGAGAGAGCATCACAATTGACACAAAGGAAGAAATCGGTAACTATGAGCGACGGCAGTCAGCATTATGCA
Organism: Cranoglanis bouderius; assembly: GCA_023630585.1. Lineage (NCBI taxonomy): Eukaryota > Metazoa > Chordata > Actinopteri > Siluriformes > Cranoglanididae > Cranoglanis > Cranoglanis bouderius. The sequence continues at coordinate 11,622,740 of CM042570.1, forward strand.
GAGGCAAAACAAAAAAGGTTTAAAGAATGGAAATGCTTTAGGAGGACAAAACCCACACGCACAGGTGACTGGAACGTGCGTTCAAAGTAACAGTGGCATAACACAAAACAACAGCTCTCATGGTCTCAGTGCATGTAAAGTTAAAAACAATCTGATGTTTAAAGGATAAAATTGTTTTGTCATTGTTTCGCAGATGAATAGCTGAGCTACTATGAAAGGAATGATGAAGGCTACTCTGAAAATGAAAGCTGGGCATGCTGGGACAGATCTAATAAGTATTCAGGGTGCACGAGTTACACAACGTTCATCACACGATGAAGATGTGGTTGCTTGAAAGAGTCTAAACAGATTGAGATATTAATCTGTAATATTTCAGTTAAGGGTTACTAGTGTCGCTCGGTTCTCCTGCATCTTGTGGAACCTTGACATTACACTTGTTCAGCACCATCAGTGTTGTGATTGTGGAGACGATACCAGCAGAACGAGCTCTGATATTTGGATAAGCAAGTGTGTGGATTGACTGTGGATCTCTGAGGACTGGATTAAGAGTCTCTTATAGCCAAACAACGTCCTAAACGAGTCCCAAAGACCTAACTGTGACACAGCCGGACACAGACTCGTTACTAAGCCCGGGTTGAGATTTAGCAGGTGCCAGATGGATGCTGTACTACATTCAAAGCGTTATTTACATGATAACTGTATCAGAAAGCCTGTCAACAATATTATCCCCCACAAACAAAATTCAAAACCTCTAACCCGGGCGTTGGACTGTAGCTACGACTGATGTATCGTGTGGTAGTCCAAGCAACATAGGAGTAATCCAATTAAGTAATCCGATGAACAGACTCAAAATGATACAATACCTTATAATATGGCTTTCATGACAACTACATATTTTCGCTCACTCGTCATTCTATCCCTTTCCAAAGACTCCAAAACGACACGGTTATATAACAAACCTAAATATCCACCCAGGTCCAGTGTGTGTGTGTGTGTGTGTGTGTGTGTCGGACAGCAGTGTGTGAAACTAAGCTAGTAACGAGCTAGCTGCTTAGCTACCGAACCTTATGACTGTAGCCTAGGCCACGGTCTGTTCCCCCGCACAACATTATTAAAGGAAACACAAAACTAATCTTACCTCACATTGTAAACTGCACAATTATATCTCATGCCGACATAACAAGCCTTATTGGGCCTGCTCTTGTTTTTCCCCTCACAGCTGATAGCACCTTCATCTCCAGAATCGGTTTCCGGAATATTTACATAGACGCCATAGGTTTTCCGGGTTTTTGCGGTCACGTGCAAAATGTAACCAATAGGATGTTCAGATGTTTTTAAAGCGCTAACAAACTAATAAACTCGTCAGATACGACACGCGCAGTTAGTTAACCGAACCGAGCTCAGGTTTTTCCACGCACGAGGCGTAGATAAAAATGAATGTGGAAAAAACGCTAACGTTTAATTTTAAAGAAATTCCATAGGGGTATATGTAAGTAACCGCGGGTAATGCCCTCATTTGGGCTGCTCAGGAAAACATACAGGTTCACACGGGGCCCCTAAGCGCTCTCGTTTCCAAATATATATTTTATGTTTATAGTACAAACATGTTCATTAATTGCAGTATTTCAGAAAACCTCCATGAACCGCTATTTCCATTGACTTCGAGTGTGTAAGAGTTGGCAGTAGATATACTGTGAACCCTTGTCTAAAAAAATCCTAAAGGATATTCCAATAAGAAACTTGTACAAGATTCTAATTAGAGTTTCTCTCATATTTGTTGTGTTTGTTTTGAACCACTCCTATAAGATTCCTACAGGAACTGTATTATAGGACAAGTCATAAATATCCTTCAGGACAACTTCCACAGGATTTATTATTTTTTTTAATGGGGATGCATTTGCGTTCCTATTCAGGTCTGTATGGGAATTCAATGTTATTTTTAAGAATCCAAAAGGTGCACTTTTCAAATGTATTTTTTTTTATTGTCAGCACAGTATATGTAAGCTTTAAATAAAAGATATGAACTATTTAACTTTTATTTTTTTTTGCAAATTATCTTTGGGTTCCATGAATTATTAACCATTAATCACCAATACAGATTAAGATGTTTACAGGATGGTTTCTTAAGATTTGTAGTAATTGGATAAAATACTCTGAGTTTAAAAGAGAGAGAGAGAAAGAAAAAAAAAAAAAGAAAATACTCTCATTTTAAAGAAAATCTTTTAGGATTTGAAAACTCCCAAAGCACCATCTGTAAGTTCCAATAGCTTTCCAATAACAAAACATTGAGATCCTACAGGATAAACTAAAATTCAAATAGGATTCTTTGACAATAATGATGGGTACATCTCTGTATTTAAAAAAAAAAACCGAACCTTTTTTTTTTTTTTTTCATTTGTTGAACACACCTTCCAAGGCGTGGGCAAAAATGAGTAAAACAAAGACCACCATAAAGAGAATACACCACTGTCTCAGCAATGCCTTTATTTCCATTTTTAAAAGTTAACTATCCTACATACAAAGATGTTATTCCAAAACAACAACAGCAAAAAAAAAAAAACAAAGGAGAAAAAAAAAAAGAAAAGAAAAAACAGCAAAAGCTGTTTCATTTCAGTAGAACCACATCAGTAAATTCACCTTCAGATTTATTTAGATAGTAGCCCTGTGGCAATATTAATCAACAAGTCTGCTTGCTTTAAAATTCTTTCATGTACAAACTGTACAAGCATCCCTAATGAGCTGCATCTTCTTTTACATCATCTCTCAATTATCATGATAACACCATGATAACATGAAAACACTTGGACCTCATAACGAGCGAAACTTGATTTATTCATGGTGAGCCATTACTCTCTGCAGAAGAAACATCAGAGTAAGGCTGTGCCATCAGAGGCACTTAGTAGCAGCATCACGATCTTCATAGTTAAAATAAACTCATGATGAACACGATGAAGGTCCTGCCCTGCATGGCACTTGTGGACAGTTTCTCAGTTTTAAAAGGCAAAACAAAACAAATTACACAACACGCACAAATACAATTACACCTGTTGTTACACAAATAAAGGTTCAAGCAAGCTCCAGAGTGAATCAGTGCGTACATTATACACAACCGTACTTTTAAAACACGAATACATATCAGCCATCTCGTGAATCAATGATATTGAGTGTTTCAAGGTGGAAGGTCAGAAGTTCATCAGAATATCACGCTCCTGCACACTGGTGAAGAAGGACTTCCCGAACACGAAGGAGTGAAGGCCCGGCCGCAGCTTCTCTGCCATCGCCATGATGATGTTCAGGTCTCCTTCTACAGTCAAGTCCAGGTCAGTCTTGAGATTACGCAGTGACCGGAATGGCTTCTTCCCCTTCTGACTACAAGAACATTATCACCAAAAAAAAATCAACGATCATTTCCTGTAATCTGATCGTAATGAACATGAGCATGACAGTTTAACATGATACTAATAACTAATTCGATCATGTATGTAGTGGTTAGATCTGTGATTATAGTGGAAGATTATAGTACATACGTCTCATCCTCGATATATCTGAGCAGAGTCAGAGCCTTCCTGTGAAGTAGTAGGAGAAAATGGGACAAGTATACACTCCGAAGGTTTAGACCTGGTTTCAAGAGGAAAACCTACACACACACACACACACACACACACACACACACACACACACACACAAAAGAAAGATAAATGCATAATGGTCATGAATTATGTTTAGGCACACAGCAAGAAATGCATGGACATATTTTTTTGTGAAAGTCATCTTAAACTAAAGTGCCAAACACATAAGCACGTTCAGAAAAGATGAAGAGGAGAACAGCCCGTACCTCATCTATGAAAGACTTTACCAGTGTATCTTTGTGCATGACATCCTGAAATATATTCCTAGACAAAGAAAATAGCATCATTAATGTATATAACACAAACGTGCTGTATATACTGTATATCATAAAAACATTCTATATCATAACAAAAATGTATTACAAAATTAATCAGTAATAATGTAAAAACATCATCATACAGTACATCCGCATATCTCCCCCTTGATTTAAAAATCAAAATTAAAACGTGTTAACAGTGTCAGATAGTTAGGCAACTCATAACCTTGTGTTAATTCATTAAAAAAAAAAAGTATAGACAGGTGGATTATTAGTTGTAGTAAAGCCAGCTGTGCACAAACATCGCATGGCACTATTCCTATATCCTAAATCTAGACCTAAATTTGGCCTCAAAACAGGAGTTACTGCTTGTAATGTTCACACTGACGACAACGCCAAAACTGATAACACAAATGAGGCGGAAGATTGGACAATCGTTTAAATTTTTTGAAGGATTTAACATATTCTACATTTTTGAAAGGAGGATGATGATGAACACAGGAAACGGAACAATGTAGTCTATATCTCCATTATTCAGCACAGTGGAGCTGTTTATACAAAATCAGTGTTTATAAATGTAACATAACGGCTAGCCACATCGTAATATTAGGTTGCCCAAGGAAGAAATGGAAATAAGGGTTTTTAAAAAAAAAAAAAAGAAGTTGGGAAAGAGTCATACAAGTGTTCTTTGACTGAGCTCTGAGAAAAGTTCAAATTGAATCATGTTTGCAAATATATGTTTCACAGTGCCATAATGCCCTTGCCTCCAAGTCCCCTCCATAGTCAAAGTTCAGCGCCATTTAATCGGACATCAAATGGTGCAAATGCACTTTTATATATCATGCCGTGCTCCTTACTACCTACCCCCACTGTTTGATGGACAACTAAAGTTGCCCTATTGTTCTGACAGGCAGTGACAGCATGAGGCTTTCTGAAGTTTCCTTCAGCTTTCAGAAACAGTCCTGATGAAGTACAGCATAACAAGCCCTTTACTTCTTAATTGACTTGCTTCCCCCTAAAGTCACCGTTGTACTTCATGCTTAACTAGCCTGGCCACTTCAATAAGAACACCTGAACACCTACTTATTCATGCAACTCAAACTCAAATATCTACTCTTTACAACTGTGGTGGGCAGAAAAGCATCCCAGAAAGCATTGATTTCAAAACCTCAACCCATGAAGCAGATGAGCTACAATAGAAAAAGGCAACATCGAAAAAATTCCTCAATTCCCCAGTACACAATTACTGCCCAGTTTCAGTTAACCTGCTTTTTTTTCTGCTCAGCACAGTTTGTAAAGAGTGGTTTTTGGAGTTCCTGTAGCCTTCATGTCAGCTCAAACCAGTCTTGCCTTTCTCTCCCACTCTCCAACCTTTCTCATCAACAAGGTGTTTCCACAGAACTGCCGCTCGGCTCACTGGACGTTCTTTGTTTTTTGTACCATTCCATATAAAATTTATAGTTGTGCTGTGTGAAAAAATCCCATTGGGATCAGCGGTTTCTGAAATATTCAAACCAGTCCATCTGGCACCAACAACCATGCTACAGTCAAATTGTTTCCCCATTCTGATGTTTGATGTGAACATTAACTGAAACTCTTGACGTGTATCTGCAGGATTTTATTCATTGTACTGCTGCTACTTGAATGGATGGATAATTTCATGAATGAGTAGGTGTACAGGTGTTCCTACTAAAGTGGATGGTGAGTATACGTACACAGTTGTTCCGCAAACTTGTGTATCAGGCCGTAATCTTGCATACAAATCAAACTTATAATCAAGCAACATGCTGGACAAAGAAACTCGTGAGAAAACGTGGTGTCTGATTATGTATGCGCTGTGTGAAAGGACATACAAGTCAGGAGTAAACGATTCTTGTATGTTGATGAGTTGTTCAGGGCTGATTTCGTCCTCACTCGTAGTCTTCCAGAGGGCGCTGAGCTCGGCCCGCATGTAGCGGCGCTGATGGTACGTGTGTTCGTGGCAAGGAGGCATCTGCTTCACTGTGTTAATGTCCACGTCAATGTGAGTAGATGGATAGGTTGAAGACAGGACCTGTCGGTAAGGCAACACAACACTCCCTGTGGAGTCCTGTGTGCAGACAGGGTACATGGATTTACTTACTCTCCCCACTGCACATACATCAATCAATCCACAATCACACCAAGTACAACCCAGAGGGTTGGGTCCTATGGGATCCCAGTTCCAGTGCAAACCTTCAATACTACCACACAAGGAAACAAGATTGTAACCCAGGTCTGGTCACCTTGAATTACTCATACTGTATAGAACATTCAAAATGACCCCAAAAACTCTTTTGTCTTCTCCCAAATGATGCCAAAACCAAACCGAGCTATACGTTAGTGGGAAGGTTGTCAGCATTCCTACTAAAGTATATTTTGCCCTCACAAAATAAGCTGACTTAACTGAAATTAATTTTAATGCAATTTTTAAATTGGACAGGTTCCAAGCCATTATAATGAAGACTGTGAAGGAGTGAAGTGCTGCCAAGGATGTAGCTGTGTACCTTAAGGAGGCCCTGAACGAACAGGCCAGTGTCGTATTTGAAAGTGCCATCAGCTCGGCACAGTCGTGAGCACTTCCTCTCAGCGGGAGTGAGGAACAGACATAGTGTCAGCACAATCTAAGGCACAAAACAACTCAACCAGTTAACCTACTGTGCTTGCAGCAATAAGCATTTTTGTACTGAGTGTGGAAGTAATACTGAGCATGCAAGAGTGTTTGTATATTTGTGTGTGTGTGTGTGTGTGTGTGTGTGTGTGGACCTTATTGACTTTGTCTGGGTTACTGCCAACAACAACGGAACAGCCACAAGTCTGTAGATGAGAGCTTACAGCTCTGAAAAAAAGTTGGAGAGTGATTCTATTTACAGTACACAGCACTTCACACATGCAAATACAAATATTGATGGAAACTTGGCCAGTCGTACACGAGTTATTTTTACAAATATGCATACACATCATTATGGTCCAGTGAGTATTTTTCTGAGACTTTCTACTATGTTGAAAGGATATTCTACCATTTCTTAACATTGGTTTAGTCGTTGTTCGTAGCACTTACTTGTGCAGAAAGTCCTCATGACAGCTGTCACCTATATCATCATCATTCAGTAACGTATCTTTGATCTAACACAAAAGAAAAATTAGTGGGTTTTTTTTTTTTTTTTGACTGTTAATGATATACAAAAAAGCAGAGCGGATGAGTGTGTGTGTGTGTGTGTGTGTGAGAGAGAGAGAGAGAGAGAGAGAGAGAGAGAGAGAGAGAGAGAGAGAGAGACTGACTCACATCAACTTCCTCTGGTACGCTATGGGTCTTCATGGACGAGAGAAGCTCCATGATAGGAACAATCTCAGAGGTTAACAAAGCAATAATGCCATAACCCTGCAATACAGATAACGCACACATTCACCAGATTTTATAAGGCAAAGCTTTATGGGTTTTAAAGCATGGAACATAAGCATGGATAAGGCTACAGACCTTTTGCATATAGATGCGTCCCTTGCGAACAGTGTGCTTGAGCCTTTCCACACACACACTGTGCAGCGGAAGGTAGAAATCCAATTCTGACTGGGGCAGAATGATGGACAGCGCGCACGTGTTCTTGTCGCCCTTCAACTCGCCATCAAATATCAGTGACACGATGATCACACCTTTCTCTGCCAAGACGAAGAACTTTACGTCCACGGCGCCACTCTCTGCACTGCGCAGAATCTCACCGTTCAGTGTGTGATTCGCCAGGAAAGTCACCTCGCCGTCACTGAGTAAAATCGACCCCTGACCTTTGGGGGCCCAGATGTGCCATACACGGGGTCCCAGGATGTTGTCCCAGTAGGCAAAGGTGGCTGCCAATAGGGGGCACCATCCTTCCACCACCACCTCTGTTTTAGCCACAGATGGAGACTGTGGTGGGCAACCAGCAGACATGGCGCCTTACGTGCTCAGATTCTCTCCCAGTGGCAACCAGAGTTGACAACCAGATCATTAACTCTGTTTACTGTGGTTTTAATCAGCCACCTATTAAAAATCCTATGAAAGGGAGAAAAAATCATGTCACTAAATTGTTCACAAGCTAACAGAAGATGGGTCCAGGAAATGATCCATCAGTGCAATGCAAATAACTCATCACAATCAGTACTAAACATCCCCTATCAACTAAATAGTGTTAACTTTATATAGTTCCGTGGAAAAGTTTTCATGCACCCTTTAGTTTTTGGGTGTAAAATTGTATTAAATTATATTGTATACAATAATATTAAGCTATATAAAAAAAGTTTGCATTCCCATTAACATGCTAGAATTTATTTATTTGAATATGTAAACTTTAAATGTGCCATTTTTTTTTTGTTCAGTCTTATTTAAGACATGAAAAGGGATTCAGGTTAAGAGTCAACAGGATCAGGAACAAAAAATGCCTTTAAAAGAATGTATAGTGCTGGAGATGGGGGTTTCCACAAATCATTTAGAAAATGATTCAGAAAAGAAAGAAATAGACACAAAGACAAAACCAGTAGACCCCATTTACCTCACTTTCACAAATATTTTATTTGTTTCACTATTTCACAATAACACACTTTTTGCCCATTTTGTTACTTCTTTGTGTGACACTTTTCTATACGTTTCTAAACATTTTTTAATCTCTCTCGAGAAGACTCGATGTTCCCCTACTCCTAAAGGTGGTCTGTCTCATAAACCTCCACCTGGCTCTCACCTCCAAACTGTGAGGTAACAGGTTTGATGAAGAGCAATATCCTACGGTGTCTGGACCTCGTCCGGTGTGATGCCATGATAGGTGTCCAGAGCATATATAGCATGTGCTTCATGCCACTCTAGCACATTTGAAAATGAAAAACTGCTACACCAGTCCAATATCTGTGGATTAACGCTTGGCATTCAACGTTCATTCCATCTATGCTTATCACTAAGCTTTTGGATCTGGGATCTGGCACTGCCTTTAGCAATTGAAACCTAGACTTTCTTACCGTTTTTGATTAGTTTAGTGATCTTTTACGTAGGCGCTCTACAAGGTAGTGTGTTGAGCCTGTTGCTCTACTTCAAATCCTACACTAAACATCCAGGGCAGATCTACAACAAAGACTACATACATAGGGGAAGCATAGTGGCTTATTGCATGAAATGTAAGGTTTGGATGCAATCACTCATGTGCTGTCTAGGCAAGCATATCAGGACATTAATAACTTGGCTCCACTGATTTCAAGTCGTCCAGTGGGTTTCACTGTCATTCTTCTATATAACTCGTATACACTGAAACTAAAAGTTGTCTTCAAGAAAGCGTTACGTTGCAGTAGCGCAGTACACAGGAACGACATAACATGCAAATCCATGGCAGTGGGAGATCAGTGCAATAATGCATGTTAAATACGCAGGATAATAACTATTCAGGACAATAAATACTCAGGTCAGTGTACAATAAGCAGACAGGACAAAAGTACTGAATGGAAGAACCTGTTCAAACAATTATCTGTAAACTGTATCATAAAATTGGGTAGGGGAAAAAAGATAGTGAAAAGGGTAGCAGCAAGAACATGAGTAAAATGTGTCATAACAGCAAGTGCAGTGATAGGCATACTAGGGTGTTGGGGAGCAACAGTGTATTGAGTAGTCTTACTGCCTCAGAAAATAAGCTGTTGGGGGAGTCTGGTGGTGCTGTTGGTGTGGTACAACTGATCCAGTTTTCCTGCCCTGCTATATTATTTGTATCTGCCATGCTAATATGACTGGACCTTTTGACAACCTCTCTTCCATTGTTTTGAATCTGAGTGTAATCAGATTTGGGTTTTTTTTGTTGTTCATAGAAAAAGTGATATTTGAAAGTGCATGGATCACTACAACCAACAAAGTCAGATACCATAAATATACAGTCCTCTCTGAAAGTAGTTGGAACGGCAAGGCCAATTCTTTTGTTTTTGCTATACACTGAAAACTGGGTTTAAGGAAAAAAAAAGATGAATATGAGACGATGGATCAGAATTTCAGCTTTCATTTCCTGATATTTACATCTAGATGTGTTAAACAACTTGGCACATGTTGTAACTTGGAACATGGCACCTTTTGTTTAAACCTGCCCGTTTTTCATGTGATCAAAACTAATGGAACGGTATATATATATATATATATATATATATATATATATATATATATGTGTGTGTGTGTGTGTGTGTGTGTGTGTGTGTGTGTGTGTGTGTGTGTGTGTGTGTCTGACAGGTGTTTCATGTTGCCCAGGTGTGTATATTGAGTGTTTAAACAATTAATACCTCTGAATATCTACTCTTGGTTTGAGCCGTGGGTTTTGCCTGTGAAGACTGCATTTGTTGTTAAAAAGGATAAACCAACATGAAGACCATTCTCAATTGGAGAAAAGCAAGCCATTTTGAAGTTGAGAAAAGACGCAAAATCGATCAGCGCCATTGCACAAGCATTGGGCATAGCCAATACAACAATTTGGAATGTCCTGAAAAAGAAGGAACCCACTCTTGTACCAACAACCAGACACTGAACAGGTTGGCCAAGGAAAACAACAGCAGTTGATGACAGAAACATTGTGAGAGCTGTGGAAAAAAACAACAACCCAAAAGCGAGAGTCAGTGACATCACCAACAACCTCCACAGGGCAGGGGTGAAGGTATCACAATCTACTGTTTGAAGAACACAAGATGTAAACCACTCAACAGTAAGAATTGGAAAGCCTGATTGGAATTTGCAAAGAGATACATAAATGAGCCACAAAAGATTTGGAACCGAGATTAACCTCTGCCAAAGTGATGGAAAGGCCAAAGTGTGGAAAAAAATATATATATATTTGCTCATAGTGGAGGTAGTGTCATGGCTTGGGCTTGCACGGCTGTTTCTACAACAGGCTCACTAATCTTTACTGATGATGTAACTCATGATGGTAACAGCAGAATGAATTAAGAAGTCTAATTAAGAAATATTCCGTCTGCAGAAACACACTGCCAACACGACAAAGGGCATCATCAGGGGGGAAAAAGTGGAAGGTTTTAGACTGGTCAAGTCAATCACCAGACCTTAACCTAACCGAGTGAGCATTTCACCTCCTGAAGAGGAGACTGAACGGAGAAAGCCCCCCAAAACAAACAACCACAATCGAAAGAAGCTACGGTACAAGCCTGGAAAAGCATCACACTAGAAGAATGCAACAGTTTGGTGATGTCAGTGAGTCTCTGGCTTTCAACTCAGGAATGGCTGCTAATTAGCTCATTACTTGAACTAGGTGTGTTGGAGCAGGGGAAATACAGTACTATTATGTCCAGGACAGGGGGGTACTCCGAGATAAGGCGATGCAGGAATAACTCATATGAACCAGTTGGTTGGCTAACCAGCTTAATATAACACATTCATTATTATTACTTAATTATTATGACAACCCATACATGCTTTAAACTGATATCTACTGCCTCGTTAACTCTGGACAGTGTTCACTGGTCAATGCTGTTAATCACCAGAGCATAACCTGAATATTAACAGTTCTTGTCGTCTACTCTAAGTGTGCTAAATGTCATGTTCGTGAATTTCTTACCCGTTATTATGTACTGGGTACAAAATGAAAGGAACACGGCCACCTCCGGCTCTTCCTGTGTTGTGACAGGACTCCCGAAGAAGAGCGACGCCCTGCTAAAGTCTTCGGGTAATGGCGTTGCCCTCTGCTGGAAGGTTTATATATATATATATATATATATATATATATATATATATATATATATATATTTTTTTGTATTGCATACACGTGTATTATGTAAGACTCCCTGAGCAACCATAACCTTATATATTCTGTATTTGTACTGCCTGGTCAGTTATACAGCTGCAGTTGCAGTTATACAGGGTTATGTGAGGCCCTTCATATGTAGCATTATGCACAATAGATTAACAGGAGCGTGTGTTAGTTAGTGTGCCACTAGATGATGCTGTTTTCCTAATTACTTGTATTTTTATTTTACTTCCCAAACTGTCAGATATTCATATTCTTGTTTGAACATTTAAAAAAAAAAAAAAATCTCAGTCCTAGCCAAGATATTGCCTGCTGGAAAAAAAAACAAACAAACAAAAAAAAAAACAGTAGAAACCATCACAGAAATTCTAATGGTTTCCTCTACAAATACCATTACAAACCATCAGCCAACCATTACAACCATTACCATTACTTTTATTGGACATAACATGCCACCAGTAGAAGGCAACAAATTACCAGTAGAGATCCACAGGGACCATTAAAGTTTCCATTAAAACCAATACAATTCCCATTATAACCAGTAAAACCCTTACAAATTCTATGAGGGTTTCTATTGTGTGTGTGTTTTTTTTTTTTTATCAGCAGGGATACACTATATGGCCAAAAGTATCCTGACCAGCACACCCATATGTGCTTGTTAAACATCCTATTCCAAAACCACGGTCATTAACATGGATTTGGTCCGTCCTTTGCTGCTATAACAGCCTCCACTCTTCTGGGAAGACTTTCCACTACATTTTGGATCGTGGCTGTGGGGATTTGCCGATTCAGCCAGAAGAGCATTAGTGAGGTCGGACACTGATGTCAGGCGAGGAGGCCAGGGGCGGAGAGTTTCAATTCATTCCAAAGGTGTTCAGTTTGAGGTCATTGAGGTCAGGGCTCTGTGCAGGCTACTTGAGTTCTTTTGATCCAAACTTGGCAAGCCATGTCTTCATTGACTTCACTTTTTGTACAGGGGTATTGTCATGCTGGAACATGTTTGGGCCCCTTATTTCCAGTGAAGGGAAATCGTAATGTTACAGCATACAAGACATTCTAGACAACTGTAATTTGTAGCAAAAGTTTATGGAAGGGCCACATTTTGATGTGATGATCAGGTGTCTATGTGGTCCATGGATGTGGAAAACAAGTGATTATTGCATTATCCTGTGATTGGCTCCTGGTTCTCCCAGCTCCAACACATCTAAGACAGAGCACAAGTTAATTTAACTATTGTTGTTGCTTTTGGTCACTGGCTGAAAATAGCTATGCACAATATACACACACAATGTAAGTAGAGTCTTTTTGTCGCATATCTTAAGACTATTTTACAATGTTATTACAGTTACAGTCTTCATACTGTTATTGCATGTCTCATTTTATGAGATAAAAGCCAAATCTATGGCAGGCAGTGCATCATCACCTTGTGTGCGTGTTCATGTGTGCTGCACGTGCGTATATGATTATGATTCTCTTACAATAGTGACGCAGTAAAGGTCCAACAATTCTCACAGTGCCAGAACTTGTTTGTGAGTTGCCTTGAATCACCACACTGAATCGGTGCTGAATCGGCCACTGATGAGCATTGAGTGATCATATTAAGTGATCTGAGACCACCAGGTTTAACTCATGACTAAGGAATTCTTTCACGATGTGTGTGATTTTTGCCTGTGACAATGTTACTGTGGTGAAAAGCATACAGCGTAAAGCAGCCTTTAGTGATCTTCACTGGTGAGGACCACATCAAAGATGCAAACTGGCTCAGACTCCCTTTTTTTTTTTTTCATTTGAGCCTGGACAGAAATCTTTTTGAAAGAGATATAGAAATGCCAATGCAGAATATGGAAGCTTTAGGGCTTTGATAAACGATATGGAAATTTGGTTAAGTAATACCACCACATACAGTACATACAGTAGAACGCTTCATAAAACAGCCGAATGAGTCTGGTAAAATAGTATGTTATTATTTGAACACTAAAACACCTCCTCCTTTAAACACCTCCTACCTGGGTTTGATGCTTGCCAAGCTATGTGTTGAAAAAGACAGTGATTCCAGCTTTTAGATGGCTGTTTAACTATGTGATGTGCTTTTGTCCGTTGTTACAGATTCAGTGTGTCATGTCGTATCAGACACCTCTTAAACAGGTCTATTTGAGATTATTCAACACCTGAACCTCGATTTCATTTTGGGTAAAGAGAAATCTGTGTAAATTGTTCCTTGTGGCACACACACAGCAAGACAAAAAAAAAAAATCTCCATTGAGCATCATCAAGTCTTCAAATGCACCAGTATTAGATCTACAGTGTACCCCATCCCACAAATCTACAGTATTATGTGATTTTGGATACAGTGTGAGATATTTGTGTATCTCACACCATACAAGATCAACAGGTCACACTGTGCACAGCATCATTCTTTGTTCAGATGATTCCTCTTCGACTTTGCAGGATCACAGTGGAAGAGATATAGGCATTCAAGTTGTCATGGTAACAATAGTGCACAGCACTGTTAGCAACACTTTTAGGCAGCGCCTAGCAACCGTCTCCATGCATCTAATGGTCAGGTTACTAGACAGCACGGCGGAGAAATCTTTGGATTACAATGGATGCTGCCTTTATACACGTCAACAACCCTTTCAGGGAGAAGAGGGTGTGTGTATGTGTATGTGTATGTGTGTGTATGTTTTGAGATCGCTCGTTCTCTCTTTCTATGCCTCACATGCATCTATACATCTCTGTACATTCCCTCAAAGACAATCCCTCCCAGAATCAGGATGCATTGCACTAATTAGCTGTTGTCATGCGTCCTCTTGATTGAAGCATTATGTCTGCCTGAGTGATTTCCCTCCACTCCATTCATCCTGTAAGCATGCAGTGGTGTGGAAGAGTGGAGATGCATGCCACCCACTTTCATAGGCACTGAAGGGGGCTATTATTTCTGTAGAAGCCCTCCTAATGCCAGCAGTCTATTTACAAGACATATACAATGGCACTAGTGCATTAGTGCACTGAAGCTAAAACTAAGTGCTGGCATCCCAGTGCAAATCTGATAGACCAGGCTGTCTGTAGGTTGGGATTGGTTAGATAATGCTGTGCATGTGATGGGTCTGGAAGATACTGTGTGATTTATGACTGGCACTCAGCTGGTGACATGTTGATCCTCCAGAGCTGTTTGTTCCGCCTTTCTCTATTTGGCAGGCTTATGGGCAGTGCTGGCAAACACTGAAACTTCTTTTGTTTCCCCACAATGCTCCCAAGTGATGAACCACATTTGAGTAATTATCATTAAACCACTTAGACTGCCACAGTTGTAATATTTGAAATCATAAAGATACTCTTAAGCTGGTTTAGACATGGCGGGTTTATACATTTATAGTTTTATGTTATGGACTGCAAGTATAAGGGCTTGTATTTGTAACCTTAGAAAATGATGAGACTTTCACCAAAGATGACATGACTACAGGTACCAAACCCTGTGTAACATGGCTTTTATAAATAATTGCTCGATAGCTTCATGCTTCAGTCTAAGTATTGCTCATTAGAGCTATTTGTTAGTTCCCCTCAGACACTCTTTATCTTTGTCTGTCTGGTTCTGTCTTTATCAGGCAGCAGGTGGTTACTCAGGTCAAGCTTGAGGCGAAGCTCATGCATCAGTTCATGCTGCAAAGTGTCTCTGAGGAAGACTCGGTTGCACAGAAAAGCTGCGCTTGTTTAGGCTCTCACCAAAAACCGAGACTAATAGAGCACAGCGAGGTCACTCTGCTGACTATCAGGACAATAAAAAAAAACTCTTATGAGATGACACATACAATGATAGACCTCCCACACACATAAGTCAGAATAGTAAAGGGCTAAATTTACTGGAGATATTGTTAGAGAACCTGTGCTATACTGGTTCCTTTTTTGAACATTGTCAGTTTTCTCCCTTTTTAGATATTGAGACTATCATTACCGGAGGCGAACAGTGACTGTTTAAAGTTCGTGTGGCCTAGCACATTTCATCTGTGCATTGCCTACATCAGTAGGGATAGAGGAAGTCTGTCATCCACCCCATTCCACTCCTGGACACCTTGTCATGTGGAGCATAGGACACCAGTGATCTTTGAAATGGGCTTCCAGGACATGGTAATAAGCTCTTGCAGCATCATCCTGATGCACAGCACTAATACTGTTCTCTTGTAAAGTATAGTAAGACTTTATTGCACTCTTATATTCATAAGGGATTATATATGCTTTGTATGTTTTATATACAGTCATGGGAAAAAGAAATACACCCTCCTTCAAAACTATGTTTTTATTTATCAGGGGCTAAACTGTGTGGTCCTCACCAACTTCTATAAACAAACAAATAACCTCAGGTGACAACAAAAATACACAACAGATTTCAACATTTAGTAATTTTTTTCCCAAAAAGTAAACCAACATTCAGAAACCAGGTGGGGGGAAAAAAATAAGTACAGTGCCGTGAAAAAGTAATTTGCCCCATCCTGATTTCTTCTGTTTTTGTGTATATCTCATACCAAATTGTTTCAGAAATTAAAACAAAATCTAAGATAAAACAAATGCAAACACAAAATACAGTTTTTAAACTATAATGATATTTATTGAAGCAAAAAAAGTTATCCAATAACTACTGGGCCTGTGTGAACATGTATTTGCCCCTGTAGTTACTAATTCCCCAAATCTCTGAAACTGCATTCATAATGGGTTTCAGCTGGACTAGATGCAACCAGGCCTGATTACTGCAAACCCAAATTTGTTCAATCAAATCAACACTTAAATAGAACTTTTTCGACAGCATGAAGTTGGTTAAAATGTCTTACCCAGTAACACACTATGCCAAAATTGAAAGAAGTTCCAGAAATGATGAGGAAGAAGGTGATTGAAATACATCAGTCTGGGAAGGGTTACAAAGCTATTTCAAAGGCTCTGGGACTCCAAAGAACCACAGTGAGAGACATTATCTCCAAATGGAAAAACTCGGCACAGTAGTGAACCTTCCCAGAAGTGGTCGACCTTCCACAATTCCTCCAAGAGCACAACAACTACTCATCCAGGAAGTCACAAAAGAGCCAAGGACAGCATCAAAGGACCTAAAGGCCTCTCTTGCATCAAGAAAGGTCACTGTTCATGCCTCCACTATCAGAAAAACACTGGGCAAAAATAGCAACCATGGAAGTGTGGCGTGGTGAAAAACCACTGCTAACCCAGAAGAACATTAAGGCTCATCTGAATTTTGCCAAAACACACCTTGATGATCCTCAAACATTTTGGGAGAACGTTCTGTGGACTGATGAGTCGAAATTGGAACAGTTTGGAAGACAGGGGTCCCGTTACATCTGGCATAAACCAAACACAGAATTCCACAAAAAGAACATCATACCAAGCATAGTGGTGGAAGTGTGGTGGTGTGGGGATGCTTTGCTGCTTCAGGGCCTGGGCGACTTGCAATAATTGAGGGAAGCATGAATTCTGCTCTCTACCAGAAAATCCTAAAGGAGAATGTCTGGTCTTCAGTCTGTAAGTTGAAACTCAAGCACAACTGGATTATGCAGCAAGACAATGATCCAAAGCATAGGAGTAAGTCCTAGTCCTAGAAGAAAGTGAAAGTCTGATCTCCAGTTATCGGAAGCATTTGGTTGCAGTTATTGCTGCTAAAGGTGGCACAACCAGATTTTAAGTTTAAGGGGGCAGTTACAGTGGGTATCGAAAAAGAATCAATCCCCTTTAAAATAATCACATTTTGTTGCTTTTCAGCCTGAGATGAAGACGGACACAGTTTTTGTTTTATCCAACTATATTTAATCAGTGCAACTTATAAATATAAACAGCACTGATTGCTGCTGGTCAGCGTGAGATGACCACCAAAATGCCCAGCAATAAACCTGTATGTAACATCAGGGCTTTTTTTATTTTTATAAATAACATTGTTATAAAGATATTATAACATGAGCTAATCAAAATGACCACAGCTGATCACAGTTGAAAGTCAGATGGCTTTGTGTGCCATTGAGAAGGTGATTAGCTACACCTGACTAGTATTCAAGTCATTTTTACGAGGGGGGTGATCCTTTTTCCAACTCAGTGATTCTGTTTTTTAATTTTTTAATGACATGTTGGTGTTATATCTTTCACTTGGATGTTATAAGTTGCACTGAGTAAATACAGCTGGATAAAACAAAAACTGTGTCTGTCTTCATTTCAGGCTGAAAAGCAACAGAATGTGATTATTTTAAAGGGGGGTGATTCTTTTCTATACCCACTGTAGTTTTTCATATTGGTGATAGGAGGTAACTTTTTTTGCTTCAATAAAAACAATAAATGAATAAAAACTGTATTGCGTGTTTACTCATGTTGCCTTTGTTTTATGTTGTATTTTGTTTGAAGAAATCAGGATGGCTGCAAATACTTTTTCACAGCAATGCATTCCATATAATTCAGTAACATGTACATATTAATGAGTCTCTTTTATCATTTTGGAACATTTTGGCCCACAATTCGTTACAATATTGCTTCAGTTCATTTATGTTTGAGGGCATTTCTTAATGCACAGTTCTTTTAAGATCCCACCACAGCAATAGAGTTGAGGTCTGGACTTGACCATTCCAACACCTTGATTTTTTCTTCTTTAGCCATTCAGATGTTAGTGTCCTGGTGTGTTTGGGATCATTGCCCATGACCCAATTTCAGCCCAGCTTAAGCTGCCAGACAGATGACCTTCCATTTGTCTCAAGAATATTCTGGTACAAAGGGAAGTTTTATTATTATTATTATTATTATTATTATTATTATTATTATTATTATTATTATTATTATTATTGTTGTTGTTGTTGTTGTTGTTGTTGTTGTTGTTATTTTTGTTGTTGTTGTCTCAATGACTGCAAGTTTCCAAGGTCCTGTGGCTGCAAAACAAGGCCAAATCATCACCCCTCCACCAGCTGGTATGAGGTGTTTGTGGTGATATGCTGTGTGGTGATGCGCATGATGACCAAACATCTGCACCTTGGTATCTTCAGTCCAAAGAATATTATTCCAGAACGTTTGTGGTTCATTCAGATGCAATTTTGCAAACCTAAGTTTTGCTCCAGAAGTGGCTTTTTCCTAGCCACCCTTCCATGAAACCCATACCTTTTCAGTCTTTTTCTGATTGTGCGGTCATGAATATAAACATTTCATGTGCTTACAGAGCCTTGTATGTCACATGATGTAGCTCTTGAGGTTTTCTTTATATGTCTGAGCATTAAATGGTCTGACCTTGGAATGAATTGTCTGTGATGCCCACTCCTTGAAGACTGGCAACTGTCTTGAAGGCTCTCCATTTGTAAACAGTCCCTCTCACTGTATAATGGTGAATTTCAGATCGTTTGGAGATGGTCTTATAACTCTTCCCAGACTGATGAGCAGGAATAATTGCTTCTCTGAGGTCATGGCTGATGTCCTTTCTTCTTGGCATGATGTAGACACACACCTGAGTGGTCCAGAACCAAACTGCCAAAATGTCTGCTTTTATAGAGGTAGTTACACTTCTTGATGATTAACTAATCTTGTGTATTTCATTTGTAACACCTGGCTGCTAATTACTCTGTCAATTATTGTAAAAGTTGGAAGGGTGTACTTATTTTTTACCCACCTGGTTTCTGAATGTTGGTTTACTTTTTTTGAAAAAAAAAAAAAAGACATTTAAAATCTGTTGTGTTTTTGTTGTCACCTGAAGTTATTTGTTTGTTTTAAAGAAGTTGGTGAGGACCACCCAATTGTTATTTGTTATTTTATCACCCAACATTGTTATTATGGACAGTGGTAGCTCACTGGTTAAGCTGTTGGACTATTGAATGGTAGGTCGTGAGATCTAATCCCAGCACTACCATGCTTGCCCTGCTGGGCCCCTGAGCAAGGCCCTTAACCCTCAACTGCTCAGTTGTATAAATGAGATAAATGTAAGTTGCTCTGGATAAGGCCAAATGCCATAAATGTTATACTTTGTTTTTCCCATGACTGTATACTGTATAGCATACATACTGTATAGAATACCTTCTGTAATAAGCACAATAAATAAATGCCTGAACATAGTTGTAGTTAAATACATAACACATTACAACACATAATGTCAAGTTACATATTATATTATAATATTGGTTCATAAAATCATTATAGACACCAATAGAAATTACAATACACATTACATTAAAAAAATAAATAAATAAATAAATAAAATAAAATCTTACCTTGCCTAAAGTCTGTAATGACCTGGTATTATGCTTTGTAAGTTAAGAGCCCAAATGTTGTAATGATTGTAACTTGCAAATTATATTAGTTATAGTGCATTACAGGTTTAGTTTTCACATTGTTCTTATGAGCAGATACCCTAATGCATTATGTAAAATGACATTATGAAGTCATGTTACTTATTCAAGGCTTAATATGATACTGTATATATTGTATATGACAATCTAAATGCACATATAATGCATTACGAATACAGAATTCATTCCAAATGTTTCCAATTTCTCTTGAAGGACTGGTTGAAGGCAATATACAGATACAGAGTGCAATTGATCTCAGGAATGTAATTAGAACGATTTGTCAGGTAGAGAGTGTGTGTGTGTGTGTGTGTGTGTGTGTGTGTGTGTGTGTGTGTGTGTGTGTGTGTGTGTGTGTGTGGAGGTGGGGGGATGAGGATGAGCTATATGGGGTGAATTATAACTGAGAACGTAATATAACTGACAGGATTCAGGGGATAAAAAAGAGATTGGAGACAACTGCCAATATTTATATTCAGAAAGAGAGAAGAAAACTATTTAACTTTAACATACACTATGCATCAGTACCATTTTGTGATAACAAAAGATCTGTAAAATGTGACATACTAATTGTCTTATTGAAAATTCTTGGCCATCTTCATCTTGTCCTAAGGGTGCAAACTTTTGCCTTTGATTGTATAATAGAATATTGGCTTACCCAAATAAAGTTTTCATATTTCGTAGTGTGTCATTTGGGTAAGATAACACTCAGATGGTTGAAATGGTTGAATATGGTATATGCTGGGTTAAGAGAACACTGGACCATTAGACACAGTAACAAGAACCAGATTCTGGGTTGTAATGGTACAACAATCAAGCTCTATGATTTATATTTATTTTCTTTGGAAAATATACCAATATATTTATTATGTAAAAACATCTGAGCAGCATTTGACAGAACATCAAAAAACAGTTTCACAGATTTCCACTGAGTCACAAACACAGCCCCATGTACCCACCATGTCAAACAGGTCCTCACATTGCAACACATCGTATATCTATATATGTATTATTTATTAATTTTTTTACAATAAAATGGCAGATGATGTTCCTCTTTTCCCAGAGGCTCCTCTAACTTCAGGATCTCCCAGGGGAGAATAGATATTTGGAGCAAAACCAAACATTTCACAACACAGCACTGCTGAGGCTTCTTCCTGTATAATTTACTTGTTGGGGAAGACGGTTTGAGTTTTTGCAGCAATTCAAAGGTTAATAATAGTGGAACCTAAAATGTATAAATAGATCATTTTTTCCCTCATAAATATGATATTTATACAACAAAGTGCCCTCTGCCCATGTCTGTGCTGTCCAAATAACACTGTCCAGACAAAACATAGCAGAAAACACACAAATACTTTTTTTTTTTTTTTTAATATAAGTGACTCTGTTTGGATAGTATGTGTAAACTCGCACAATTGAATACATCCATATAATATAGAGACACACATGCCCATAAATGCACACACTATATTTCAACTGACATACGTACATTCATATGCATGTACGTCATAGGTACCTCAAACGTACATTCACACGAAAGCACACAAACTGAAATAGTGTGCTGCTTATCTTGCCAATCTCTACTGGCCACCATGGTTACAGGTCTTTCTCTCTTTTTTCTTTTTCCTCCGTTCTACAGTTTGACTATCAGCGGATCAAGGTTATGCTTTTGGAACCATCTGACTCTCAGATCATCTTCATGTTGACACGTCTGGGGCCGCTGGTCTCAGTAAGCTCACTGCTGGCTCCTTTCCTTTTGCGGGGAACATACTGGATGTCCACGCTTCCTCTGTGCTTGCCTTTGCCTCGACTCCAAGCGAACAGAAGCAGGAAACAGAAAAGGACCACACCCAGGAAGCTGAGGCAGCCCATGGCTGTAGACACAAGAATGGTAGTGAAGTCCAGCACCATCCTGATTGTGTAATGCTCTGTGCCATTGAGCAAGGAGCTATTGTAATCAGGATCAAAGATGAAGCTGCGGTTGGTATAGAGAGCCCCATCCCTAAGGCCCAGGCTTTTAACAGCTAGTGTTATGGACAGGGTGGAATTGCCTGCAGGATTGGATGCCACACACACATAAATACCACTATCCTGAGGCTCCACTACCCGGAACTCCAGCGAACCGTTGCCATGGACAACCATGCGGCCTGTGCTCTTGGTGGTGATGTGCCTCCTGTGTGGTGTCAGCCAGGAGACAGAGGGGGGCGGAGCACCATCTGCTGTGCAGTACAACCATGCCTTTTGTCCCTCTTCCGCTTGGGCTGGTTGTGTCGACATGGCAGTGACCCTGGGTTTGGTGCATATGACGTAACGGGAGAGCAGTGGCTCTACTACATCACTGAAAGGTTTCCCAGCCAGAGCGGCAGGGGTTGTGCACTGAGGTTGCACTTCCCCAAACTGTAGGGGCAGTGTCCTTTGAAGTAGCCAGCGCAAACGGCAGTCACATACTAATGGGTTCTGGCCAATCAGGAGGGTCTGCAGGGCCACAGCTGCTGGCAGTGTGGCTCTTTCCAGTGTAGTCAGGCGATTGTAGGAGAGGTCAAGCAGGCGAAGTGACAGAGCCCCTTGGAAGGCTTGGGCCTCCACACGCACCAACTGAGCCTTGCGTACGTGTAGCACTTCCAGCCGGTCCAGGCCACGCAGCCAGCCAGCTGGCAGCACCCTCACGCTGCTGTATGACAGGTTCAAATGGGTCAAGTAGGACAGGTGGCTCAGCACTGGCACCACTGAAAGGTTGGTATGGGTGATGAAGAGCATGCTAAGATTCAGACCCTGCAGGGCAAGAGAGGACACAGCTTCCAGTGCTGGCCAATGATCCACTTCAAGATGACGCAGACGGCCCAGGCCCTTGAACGTGTGTGGTGGCAGTTCTGCAATGTCCAGCTGTCTAAGGCGAAGGCTGGTTAGACCGTGCAGGTGCGCCAGTGCGTGGCTGGGCACAGCACTCAGGTTACAGCGCTGCAGTGTCAGTGAGCGCAATGCAGGCAAGCCACTGAAGGCACGGGGTGCAACAAAAACCAGCTCGTTGTCAGCAAGCTCAAGCACACGCAGACGCCGCTGGTCCTCAAAGCCATAATCAAGCAGAATAACCAGACGGTTCTGGCTGATGTCCAGCAGAGTGAGCTCACCCAGGCCAGCAAGTGCACCACGTGGCAGCAAGGTAAGCTGATTGTTGCGCAGACGCAGTGTTCGTAAGCGCGGCTGGGCACGAAAACTTCCGGGCTCCACAGATGACAACAGGTTGGTGCTCAGGTCAAGCTCCTCTAGCAACAGAAGGCCAGAGAAATTCTGTGGTGTGATAATGCGCAGACGGTTTTTGCTGAGATCCAGTGCTCGTGTCTCAATGGGGATGCCCTCGGGCACCTGCACCAGCCGCTTGCGGTGGCACGAGACCGAGCGTGTGGGCACAGAACACTCACAACGGGCAGGACAAGCCCGGGCAGGGTGTGGGAACAGGAGGAGCGGTAGGAGGGAGAAGCCCACAGCACAGGAGAACAAAGAGAGCAGCATGACCACCTGCAGGATGGGGGAAGGTGCAGAGATGCAGAGAACAATAGAGATAGAGATGTAATTAGACAGTTTCACTTATGCACAGACAGAAACATCCCCAAAATGTATATAGAGTTGATTCACATGCATGCACAGACACACACAGGTGCACACACAATACAAAAATCACTGAAATGCTTTTATAGTCAAATGCCTAGAAAACCTTTAATGTTTTCACACTACATCCTAGCCCCCTCCTCTTTGCAAGACATCTCTCACTCTTGATGGATATTATGATGTATTGGTTGTAGCATGCACATACACACACTCACACAAGTGTCCCTTTCAAAAGACTTCTCCAAACATGCTATTTCTATGGAAACCCTACGTCCCCTTGGCACACGCCCTGATTTCCAGATCAGAATCAATAACAGGAAAAGTAAACGGCAGGGGTTCTATAGGCCTAATCTACAGGTCTCCACGATTTATATCACATAAAGACTCTACCTGTCATTCTTTCTCAGACTGCACATGTTTAAACCTCGCTGACGGCAAACAGTAAGTGTACTTATGGTGTTCAATTCATTATCTGGCAGAAATGAAAGAGAAGTGTTTTACACAGGGCATTTAGATGTGGTTGAAGAAGAAGAAGCTACAGGGTCATTCATTAATGTCATTAAAAGTATGACTTTTCCCTTATCAAAAGCCTCACAGCAGGCTCAGCAGCTCCCTGAAGAGGTGCAATCTCATTTCACATCCTTAAACATGCTTACAGGATCTTCACATACCCTCAGCAGTTCAGCAGGGTGCTGTTCACAACTTGCTTCTTGCACTACTCTATTCCTATTTGGAGGGTAATTTTAAGACAAGAGCTCTTTATCATCCGACTTCCTTTAGACGTTAGTGTATGTCATTAATTATAAGGTGGGCGAATTATTCCTATACTATTCTATATGACTAGTTATCTGATTATACTATATCTATATATGTACTCTTCATAGTGACTAATACTGACTAGTGATAATATTTGGATGTTTGACAGAGGTAATGAGATCTTAAAGCCTTAACAGTGCCAAGTTCTACATTTGCTTGGGTGACATGCTTAGTCTCTGTATTGCTTCTGACTGGCCATAAAGAGAAATGGCAGACATCAATAATCATAACAATGATGACAGAATGGGGCACTTATCTCTGAGTGCAATTCTGCTCCATTATATAAGCCTTGAAAAATCTATAAGGATGATATACAGGATACACTACAGGCCACAAACCATGCTGAAAATATTGTAGTTTGTGATATGACTTTTGAAGTATTAGAATAATTTATCAGTCCTCCAATCTCTTGAAGAAAGGTTGAATGTCGTAGGCTTTTCATTAGTTCCTCAACAGATGAGAAAATTGTTTAATGTACAGTACTTTTCTTACATCTAAAGTGACATTTGTCACACTTAACATAGGAAACAGGGCATAAGCATACTTGGGAATTTATTAAAAGCTTTAGAGCACAGAATATAAAGACTGTTTCACCTCCTTAATCTGAACAGTAGAGAATGTGCTTTGGTGCAAGTGACAAGCTATTGGCCAGTTCTCTTAGGATTGCTTTGCTCAATAAGCTCTGTAGTAAGCTTCCCTTTCAAATCAATATCAGCAGATGCTGTGGCGCTTGTTATCATATCGGCTTCTGAGAGGCAGCGAGATGGTGAACAGGTTTCTGTGTAAGAAAGCCACTGCCAAAACCTCACGGAGATCAATGTTAATTTGCTATCTGTCCATCAAAATGTGCTTTTTATTTACAGATTTGTTGTTTTAGTTTTTTTTTTTTTTTTTTTAATCCCAAATTTCTAAAGTCTTATATGCTTTTTAAGGTGGATTATTTAGTGTAATAATAATAATAATAATAATAATAATAATAATAATAATAATAATAATAATAATAATAATAATACATTTAAGGTATGTGTTTGTACCTTACATTGAGTAAAAGTCTTTAAATGGCATGTTTATAGATAGAGCTGATCAATGCACAGCCAATTTCACATAATCTTTTGAATGAAGATGGAGAGCAGGTCTGCAAGGGGGGTTGACCCTAAAGGCTGTGGTTCATTAAAGAGAGAGAGAGAGAGAGAGAGAGAGAGAGGGAGAGAGAGAGAGAGAGAGAGAGAGAGAGAGAGAGAGAGAGAGAGAGAGAGTGGACCGCTCACTCACCGAAGGAGTTTATTAAGTTTTAATGAGTTAATAATTCAATTCATTCCTGTGAAAGCTTGAGGCCGACGTGATGACAGTAGCCTTGACTGGGGAGCATATGCCTGGTGACGTAATGCATCCTAATTTTAACTGGATCAGAGAGAAATCTTGGACAATGACTTGATCTATTAATCATCAAACACAGCATGAGATCAGATCAAATATATCAGAGATACCTAGTCAGGCAGGTGGAGACAACTTGTTCTCTCTTTCACTCTCTGTCACGCGCTCTCTCTCTCTCTCTCTCTCTCTCTCTCTCTCTCTCACACACACACACACACACACACACACACACACACACACACACACACACACACACACACACACATATATATATATATATATATAAAGAGAGAAATCCACATTTGTGAGTGTGCTCATTCTTCAAGATCACTCTATACAAAAACATCAAACATTAGCAGAGCCATCAATCTAAAGGCTCCCCTCTGTGCCGTTGCTGTTCTTACTGTTTGTGGTGTGTGTGTGTGTGTGTGCTGGGGGTGTGGGTGTGGGTGTGGGGTGGGGGTGTTATAACGCCTCTTTACTGTCATCTGTGATATTCATTAGAAGAATGGTGGGTTCATTTGCCTTGTTGTAGTGTAAAAAAAATCCTAGACATCTATCTTGGTGTTTTTCACCTCTCTCTGTTGTGGAGTCTTGCTACCTAAGAACTCGATTTTGGAGTCTGCGGTTTTTCTTACTTTGTCTAATTTTAGTTTATCTAATTTTAGTCTCATCCATTTTTCATTGAGTGAAACCAGTCACTGTGAGCCAAACACCCATTTCCCACAGGGTGTTCATGTGTCTCTGCATATATATATATATATGTGTGTGTGTGTGTGTGTGTGTGTGTGTGTGTGTGTGTGTGTGTGTGTGTGTGTGTGTGTGTGTGTGTGTGTGTGTGTGTGTGTGTGTGTGTGACTGTAAGCAGGGAGAAGAAAGACAGAAACTGAGCATGTGTGGTGTATGTAATAACATTGCATATGTATGCTTACATATATATAGTAGCATGACCTTGCTCTTGCTGGTTCGGTGCAGAACTCAGTGATACAGGCTGAACTACATTTGATGTCATCATTCTGTATAGATATATCTAAATTTAGCTGGTATTCTGCCTGTGATCTTTCCTTATAGGTGTAGGTGCTGTAGGATCTCCATGGGTGTCAGATCCAGCCCAGTAAAGCACTATTGACTGTTGTTATTGATCTTTGGGTTCTCACACATTCACTTCCACACACACCCCTCATATTATTACATGAGGTTCTGTGCCCCCATGGCAACCCAGCTGTCAGTCAAACGCATACCTCTGCATGCTTCATATGTATCTAGTTCAGGTGAGAATCCACTCCACCACTTTAATAACATTGTATTATGTGTCGATCTTCTATCTGCCGTCGTTATGCGTTATGAACTATACTTCACGGATGGGGCTGTTTGTTATTGAAATATATTCTGAGAGCAGAAATCAACTGCTTGCCAACTAAACCAATCATGATACTCTGAGAAAGCATTTCAATAAATAAACCTCCTATTTGCCCAATGACTGTCTTTCACGCGAGAGTGAGACACTCACAGAGATATACAGCATAATGGGTGTTTGTGTATAAGTATGTACTAAATGTTATTTACATAAATCCTTTATGTTTTGAGGGTAAATATATGGATTATTGGTCTTGCTCTGTCTGTTTGCACATGAATGATAATGGGATGATGGAATACGGGACTATTTAATGGACTTCAGTAGTGTGTTTACTGAGCTGTCAGTGTTTACTCTGTTTTTCCGAACACACATAGAGACATATACATATATATCAATATACACACTTAGAAAAAAAATCCATTTGAAGAGTTTTAGATATTATATTTGATATTAGCTTCATCCCCCTCCCTCCTCTTTCGGCTGCTCCCATTTCAGGGTCGCCGCAGCAGATCACCCGTCCACATATTGATTCTGGCACAAGCTTTTTTTTTGTTTTTTTTTTTCCCCACTGGTTGCCCTTTCTGGCACAACCCTCCCCATTTTCTGGGCTTGGGACCGGCACTGAATGTGCACTGGTTCGTGTAACCCACCAGTGGCTGAGGTTGGTTCACTGGCCAGGAAACGAACCCATACCGCGGTGATGAGAGTGCTGCATGCTAACCACTAATCCACCAAGGAACCTGATATTAGCTTCATAAAATATGTAAATAAAAGATCATAAAAGACTTCTCTTCAGAACCCTTTCTGACAGGGAAACAGTCACAGTACTCTATAGAGAATCTTCAAATCAAAGAAGATTTAACCTTTTTTTCCCCCCCTAAGTGGTGTACATTGTAGATGCTTAAATGTTGTCTCGGGATAATGTTGTGGGGTGGTCTAGGCATGTCATCACTGTCATCACATTTCTATGTTCAAGGAAACAGAATGCCATACGTGATTTTCTGTAAATGTCTCGCCAAGTTCATTACTCATCCATTTACGTTATGCTTGCTTTATGTGCATGTGTGGCATGGGCTTACCAGTCTGTATAGATTTATACAGACTGGTAATAGATTTATACAGACTGGTAATAGATTTATACAGACTATAGACCAGTCTGCGATTTTTAGTTTCTAAAAATTTGTGATGCAACTTGCAGAGTTTTTTGTGCTTTTCTTGCGGAAAACTACTTGAATTGGCGAAACTGCAATTGCACAAAATTGTCTTTCGCAGTGAGGTTTGTTAGTAAATGAGACCTTTCAGCTGCACTCATGTTCGATGCACATGAATCGAAGAAGGCTTTGGCTGAATGCGCGTTGCGATGACGTCACACGACATGTCGTGGCCCAAATATGCTGGAAAATGTTCTGTAATTTTGAAAAATTGCAAGCTCCTCCGAATATTGTGGTAGTTTGCTTGATTTTGCGTTAATTTCTGCGATCGCAAAATCCTGGAGGGACTGCCTAACACTGATGAATCTACCCTAAAAATCTTACTTGGGGCTTTAATGAGTGAACTGTTCATTGTCAGTTGGTATGAGCGAAATCGGAAACACACACACACACACACACACACACACACACACACACACACACACACACACACACACACACACACACACACACACACTTCACCCAAGAAGAAAAAAACAGGTGCAATTTGGAACAATACAGAAAGATCCAAAGTAGAGGCAGAAGAACTGTTATTGTTATATTCTTGAGAGAAATCTTGAAAGATATAAAGCAATTAAGCTGCAAAATAAAAGAGAGGAGGAAGGAGACGGGCTAAACATTTTAGACTATTTCTAAAATAACGGAGTGATGGACAAATTGAAAACAGAAAAAAAAAAAGAACCCATACTGATTCATCACACCACCTGCCTATCTCAGATAATAACTCTAAGCTGTGTGCAGTCACGTATGTTTGGCCAATAGGTTTGTGTGTGTCTTCCTGTTCATTTCTGTACTTCATACACAGAAGATACCTGCAGTTAAAGCACACATATATAGAGGGAAGGAGAGAAGGACTGACACACACACACACACACACACACACACACACACACACACACACACACACACACACACACACACACACACACACACACACACACACACACACACACACACACACACACACACACAGAAAGGCAGGGTTTGATCAGCCGACGCCTGCTCCAGACATCAACTCTGCAATGCTAATTAACCCTGCGGGCAGAACTGAACAGAGAGAGACAGTACCTCTCACCAAACACACTCTCTCTCTCTCTCACACTACATCACAGGATGACAGACACACCTGAAATGGCTTGTAATTAAATGAATAAGAAAAGAACAACATGCTCGTTAAAAGTATTTGTAATAAACACTACAGAATGTAATGTGGTAGGTCCAGGACGTTCTATTTAAACAACAACCAATGCCGGTCCTATTTCTGTTTCATGCTTATTCTCTTACTACAGTGCAATGAAGCAGGACTCGTGGTGAGGTGTTATCTCTTCCTCTATCCCACACACTGAAGGCAACAGCTTTCGAACAAGACCTGTCTTCTGTTAAAGGCAGATAGAACTGGTTTGCACATAGTGTATTACTTCTATGGTCTAAAGTTGCTTGAACAGGGCACATAGACAAAAGGCCTTCAAAATTCGGGAAGAAGGAAATTCAGTAACGCTGTACACACATACACCAGACACCCACTGCGATTCTTCCGCTCTCAGCACAAAATAATATGAACTGAAACAATTCGATGGAATATGAAGCGAGTCTGCATAAGTTAATGTGACACTTGCTCAGATGCAAATGTGAGCTAGGTAAAAACAAACACATTGTGTCATGTTGGTATTCATATTGTGCCCTTCTAAAAATATTAGGTTCGAATTTTAGCTTGCTTTTTTTTAGTCTTTTAAAAGATAAATAACTCGTTTATCTTCAGTAACAGAAAGAAAAACTAAATAAAATGATAAAAAGATCCTTTCCTCTATTGC
The DNA here is from genome assembly GCA_023630585.1 of Cranoglanis bouderius. Classification (NCBI taxonomy): domain Eukaryota; kingdom Metazoa; phylum Chordata; class Actinopteri; order Siluriformes; family Cranoglanididae; genus Cranoglanis; species Cranoglanis bouderius. The sequence goes on from CM042570.1 coordinate 11,652,864, forward strand.
CATCCTCATTGACTACATTAACATGCACATCAAATTCCATCTAAGGTCTATATTCGTGTTGCAGCCATATTCCGAATACAGTGTGTACAGGCATCGCAAGATTCCTTTCCCGCTGTTATTTCCTAAGAGATTCAGAATGCTGCTGTTGTTTATAGAGTATGCTCAGTTATTAGTTTCATTACTACTTTTTCCACACTAATTTAATTAGGACTCTTCTCACCATTAAAAATGCCTGACAACACCGCCTCGAAATGGAAAGATTTGGGTAAGCATCTGTTAAGCAAAGCATCTGTAGTAGCACTAGTGCTTAATCTGAGCCGGAACAGGAACCGGCACCTCTGAAATACAGCACACCTTCGTTCCGGAACCTTTTCATGTGGATCCGGCACCTCTGCAGCTGGATGTTTAAAGTCTCGCACAGCAATATTATCAAAACGAATTGTTTTAGTTTTTAATTCACCAAAAGTAAAATAGAACAAAAAAAAAAAAAAAAAAACCTGCAATAAAAATGCTAATCTTATATTACTGGTGATCAAATATTACTAACAGCCAATCAGTAGCCTCTTTCACATAACGTAATCATTTCAAGCATGTCGATGTTGCGAAGCGAAGCCTACAGTCATGTAGCATGCGTTGTAAAGTGTGTCATGGCGAAAAGAAAGCAGTGATCATTAACAGCATTTTTTATTCATTAACAGCATTATTTCATTTTTTTAACACAAACAACGACAGAGATAAAACGGAGCAAAATACTAAAAAGGCAAGAGTCCAAGGGAGCGAGCGGCTGCAGGTCACTCGAAACGGTTTGGTGATAGCAGTGATAACGCTATAGCCTGATTGTGGAAGGTTTTTAGAAGCACTTATGAGACTAATTTGTTGTTAATCCGCACATGGCTTTGAAAGTGAGCCTGACGGGAATTAAATAGAGTTAACAGCCCACATACAGTCATTTGGGCTTTTAGGAAGTACAGGGACTCAAATAGACAAAAAGTTCCAGAAGGACTGAGGCAGTTGTTGGCGTCTGTGAATACCATACCGATCTCCAGTGGAGTGCGAGCTGGGTTTCTCCAAAAAATCAATCTCATTTGTAACTCACAATGTGAATCCTTTCTCATCCCCACCATCTCGTCCCTGATGTTTTTGAACATCGTGCGTCCAACGCTTACAAAGTTCAATCCCGAGCCATTTGTGCTCATGGATACATAAGGGACACAGGGAAGAGGAGGAGGACACTGACATGACGGCTTTGTGGAATATTTTGTGTTAGGTAAGACGTTTATTTCTCGATTATGTTGTGGAGTTAATGTTAGTTCATTGTAAGCACGCTTACTGTATGAAACAAAGCTTTGTTTTCGAAGTGCTTTGGGCAAATGTGTTTTGTAGCTAACTGAGGTGACGGCACATAAGCTGATAGAATGTGCAATCCATAAGTGTTTCTCTTTGTACTGAGAATACTCACTGCTATAAACTCGTTATGTCGTTGTACCAGTTTGAGTAATTACACAGGCCTACCTATCAGCAATGAATATCGTTGGCTAAATGAGATTCTAGAAGCACTTTTATGTGTCTCTCTCGACTTGCCGGATCACTACCCTCTTATTGTTCCTGGACCTGCAGATTTACAAATTAAGCACTGGGTAGCACCCACAATTCCTTGTAGACTGAGCACACACATATATTTCCTTTCAATGGATTTTCTGAATAAGGTGTTTACATGCAACAAATGTCCAATTAAAACAGGCATATTCCAGGGGTGGGAATCAGAATAGTGTCTTAATCTGAATCGGGCAATGGGATTGCGGCGTTTACACGACTCAGTACTAATTAGAATATTGCCAAATTCTGATTAATATAATAATTATTCAATTATAATAATATCGGAATATTGATGCACATGTAAACGTGGTCAGTGACAAATCGATGCTAGTGACTACAACATAGTTTTTATATAGAAGTTAGAATATCCTGTGGCTTCTACTAATTCCTGCCACTTCAACATACTGTAAAGTGCATGAAGTGAAACAGAAGGGGGTTTCTTTTCAAGACCACGACATCTAATCCATTCTTGTAAAGAATTTGTAGAATTGAAACAATAGGACGAGTTCTGGGATTTTGTGGAATAAGAATAATTACACAAAGAGAAGTAAAAGAAAAAGTATATAAAGGAAAAAAAAAAAAAAAAAGGAAAAAAAAAGCGACCCATCTTAGTCATCAAGTTGTCAACAGCTAAAATTACATCAGTGGAACATCAGCAAAAGGTCAGCATGAATAAAAAAATTTTTAAAAAAAGACTTTCTTAGCTCTAGAAAAAGAATGTGGCTTGTACCAGTCTAGAACTTTTACTTTGCTTGATAACCGCAGAAATGAACACAAAATCGAGTAAACGCTGCAATATTTGGAGGAGCTTTTAATTGTTCAAAATTACCGCAGATTTTCTGCAGATTTGGGCCAAAACACGTCATGTGACGTCATGACAACACGCATTCAGTGTTCATCAGTGTTTCATCAAAACCCTCTTCGATTCACGTGCGTCGAACGTGAGGACAGCTAAAAGGTCTCATTTGCCGACAAACATCACCGTGAAAGACAATTTTGTGCGATTGCGATTTCGCCAATTCAAGTAGTTTTCCGCAAGAAAAAGCACAAAAGTTGCATCACAAATTTAGAAGAAAAAAAAGCCGCAGCAAAATCAAGCATTTTTAGTGGCAACAATCACAAAAAAAAAAAAAAACCTCCACAAAATCCTGTACAGACTGGATTATTATATATATAGACTGGATTATCATATGAATTATACTGGATTATTACAGACTATTCAATTCAATTCAGTTTTATCTGTATAGCACTTTTAACAATGGACACTGTCCCAAAGCAGCTTTACAGAAATATATATCGAGTCAGTCTGTAGACCTTTGACCAAACTAAATTAATAAAGCTATTAAATGTTCTGAGACTTTTTGGTACATAATTAAAGAGCTCGAGCTGCACAAACTGCCACAAAGCAGTTTCATAGCAGCTCGAGTGAACAGATCCTGGACAGTCTGCCAAGCACCCAAACACACAGAGGGGAACACACTCACACACAGACCTGACACACAGACCCACACATACATATTCAATTTTAGGCCTGATGTATGCTAATTGATGCACACAATGCAGATTGCGAGTGGGGCAGCTATCAGGCCTCAGCTCTTCAGAGAGTGGTTTGTTCCCAAACAAGATAACAAGCCAGCAGGAATAGCAAATACCTAAATTCATATGCCCATGCACTTCTGTGCGAAGAAACAGCGGTCACAGTAACAAATACACTAATGATTACATTGAGCTCCTCCAGTGCCTGGAGTTTGCGGAGTGTGCAGTGCATGCAGAAGCAAGCTTCCTAAACTCATCGAAGCATGGAGACCCATTCAGAGACAGATCACTACTTCAATTTATTCATAGCCCCAGGGGCACAGGATTAGACAGGTATGGGTAAAAAAAAAAAAATAAAAAAAAAAAGGAGCAGAAGGGAAATATCCGAAAGTAATAAAGAGTTTGAAAACTCACTATTAGAAGATGAATCATACAGCTACAGTGTGAGTACATTTTATTAAAAGGCCGTTCACTGGTCATACTTGGAAAATTCCTTGAGGTCACCAGGTCAAGCGGACGTGGATTTGTGCCATGTATGCTTTTTGGAAGAATTAAAAGGCACAAACGTGGAAGGAGAAAAGAGACAAAATAATGTTGATTTAATTAACATTTGATATAAATCAGTGTGTGGATTTTTAACAAGCTGAATTTGACGATTTTATCCGAAATTGCGAATTTTAAATATTAAGAAATACCTAGGAATTAATTTAGCAATTTAAAATTTAAGCCCATAAATCTGAGATTCATCTGGAAAGTGTGCAATATGTTGTGTTTTGAATACTGTCACTTCCTGCATGCTGCCAGAGTCTGGAGGGCCTATGAAGTTGATTACATGCACGATTTCTCGGGCTCAGAGCCCAAACTCTTGACCTCTTGACTCCATTGTCCTTGTCCATGTTTTGAAACTGAATTTTAAACTTGAATTTCTTATGCCTGAATGAACAGTTATGAAATACTAAATTTCCTACATTCAAATCAATTATAATCACATCCAGATTATTCAAATAATAACAGTTAAACAGTTAGTTTTCTTTTTTTTTTGTCTCGTCCTTTACTTAGTGAGAAAATATGCAAACATATCACCTTTTTCACCAGCTGTGATACCATATGACACAGTGATGCTCATCCACACACACACACACACACACACACACACACACACACTGAGCTAGGCAACAACAGCTCTGCCAGATAGTGAACCTAACCCTTTCCTTTGCAGAACCTAATCTTAAAACTTAAAGGTCAAACATAAATATTTGAGCATTTCTGAATTCACAGAAATCGTTACGCCGAAAACCAAGATTCTACTGATTATATTTGACGGCTAACTGTGGTTAAAAGTGTCAACAAACCCTCCGATGCTTGCACCAGACATATCAAACTCACCTCTAAGGGGGAACTGACAGGTTCAATTCCATTTTGTATCATTTCATGTTGGGAAAAATAGCTTAGACTTGTAGTTACATTTCTCATATCACACCCCAGTCCAGTTCAACTGTAATGCCTATTAGCTTGGCTGTTGGAGCACAGAAACCCTCTAGGGTCATTAGTCAGTATTTGTGACCACCATTTCATTGATATGCAGACTAGTATACAATCACCTAATGAATACCAAGTCTCTCAGCTTCTTTGACTTCAACAGTAACTCTTTGCAATTAACACTGTTACCATTAAGTATTTGGGCTACAAATGAACACGTTAGTGATGTAAACGAATATGAATACATTGAACAGATAATGTGTTTTAAACATACACAAATATAGATACAAATAGGAGGCACACTATTTCCTCTGTTGTCACTGTCACCAAAATGAAAACATAATTCTATCATATTTCAATACAAACTGGCCAAACATTCACAAAATAAAAATGGTTTTCTTTATAGAGCTGCTACTACATATAGTCCACACAGACCACACACTGTGCACAGGGCAGCATCTCTGCTGGGCTATCCAAAAAAAAATAAGCAATAATTCATTAAATTCATTCATTAACTATAAAAAAAAAAACATTATACATGATAAAAGTTGTATATTCATTGCATATTTCCTGTTCTTAAATGAACATTCACCATTCCTATTAAAAGAAAATCTTCTCAGAAATGCACACGGGCATTATAATGAAATGCTGCTTAAAGGACCACATTTTGACTCGCAGCTGCACTGCATCCCATTTGCAGTAGATTCTGATAGCATGTCCAGCTATGTTCCTGATGTTTCTGTAATGTAACAAACTCAAAAGCTATATTAAATCTTGATACAATATTATTAAGTGTCTCTTATAGTCAAACTATACTAAACTATACTGTATGCATCACCTCCCCACTGCTGCTACACTTTATATATATTTCATATTTCCTATTTATGTGACTTATTAAATTTTGTGTGATTCTGTGTGCCTTATGGTATTATTGTCAGTATTTACTGTCCGTATTTACTGTTGTCTTTTAGTCATCGTCAGTGTCTGTGTCTACTACATGTTGCACGGTAGTCTCCTGAAGGAACTGTGTTTCGGTTTTTTATCCATTGCCATGCATTGTGCTAAAAATGACAATAAAGCTGACTTTGACTTTTGACTTTAAACAGTTCCCTATTTAGGAAAAAAAAAAATTGCTGTTTTGAAAGGTAGTTCCTTAGCTTACTCAGTCACATTAGATAGAAAGCAGACCAGAAATTTGTAAACTCTCATCTGTTTGAGACCAATTAGGAGCTCAAGAGATGTAGCTGAGGAACGATTCTGAAGTTATATTCTGCAAATTGCTATGTTATTATACTTTTTTTGTGAATGAAACTGACTTGTTTGTCCAGAAGTCTCATTTTGCTGTTGCTATCTGGGGAAGCATAGTTTTAGGGTTAAAATCTGGTCCTTCTGCTTTAGACTACACCCACTTAAAGTTCAAATCTGAATACAGATACAGAGCATTACACATTTATAGATACACATAGAGGCATTGCATTATACCTCTGGGAAATTATTTGATCATTTACACTGATTTATTATAATCTCTTATTATAATCACATTACTAGTGGACAATATGGGTCTCACTTTAAAACACAAAATAAGCATGCTTAGTTTGCAAATCAAGAACTGTTGAGGAAAGCTTTAGATCACCATAGATCTTAAAAACCACCTGCTCCTTCACAGGCTGTCTCACACTTTCACACTTCTCTAAGCACACTTGGAGTTCCCTTACTCTCTGAACCATGTTCCCACAACACCCCAATTATATATTTCTCCAGAACACCCTAATGATTTTTGCACCAGATAAAATGGCGAGCAGAGATAAGGAATTTCAGAAGTCTTCCTGATCTGTCCAGTCTTTTATCTTATCTCATACCACGTGAATCTATGGTTGCATAAGGCATAATTATAATATAATTACACATAACGCTTACTAAACCACAATACCTCATGCAGCTCTCTTATATCAATTAAACATTAAGTTCAACAACACTGAATCTTCCACATTTAAATCCCCATGGTTAAATTAAGTCCTATAGATTTAATGCTCTTTTTCCAGCACAGTTAATTCACTTTAATCCTGCTTAAGTAAATTTAATACTAATTTTCCTGTATACACATAACACACATTTTATGTTTTTCTTTTTTTTTTTTTTTCAATTCCCAGGGATTATAATTAAATACTCTTCATGCTCATCTAAATAATGAATTAAAATGATTATGTGCATATTATAATCTTAGGAACGTGCATAATGTAGCATAGTTATCATGATATGTGACACTAAGCTAGGCTCACTGTTACAACTTCTATGTCTAAAATAGAAATTCCCACCCATCTCCATTGTCTCTGCCCTTTTCCTTCCCCTCATTTTCTCTCTCTCTGAATCTAATCATGCTCTTCAGCATCTGGGGGAAACCAACAAGCTCATAACTCACCTAAAAAAAAAAGGGTTTGAACAAATACTCATGATCTTCACACACATCTTCATTATCAGAAATTGCACAGGGTGAATAATAATATGCCTGCACTCATTTTTCATTTTTAATGTATTTTGTCGTTCACTTTCACACTCCCCATTTGACTGGATCTCTGGTCAGAGGGCTACTGGAGGCACAACTTTATCCACTTTTCTTTCTCCTTCTCCTCTGGATTATCCTCTGGAGTTTTTTGTGCTTTACAGGCAAGCAGCATCTATCACTGTCCCACCGCTATCAGCAGAGGAGATAGCTTCTACTGCCTCTATTGCTTAGAGACAGATCTGGCAAGCACGAGCATATTAACACTGGCACCTAACCGTCGCTGACGGGAGGTGAATTAACTATCAGGTCAGTCAGTGACACACTTACGCACAAGCAGACCCTGAGATTTCATAATTTTCTAATGAACTGTCCCCTGTCACAAATTACACAAGTGCCCACACACACACACAGACTTCCTGCTCTTGTTCCCCAAGCGCAGCAGGAATGGACTGTAGGTTCACACTGTGGGAATCTGCTGCATCTCTTTCTGAAGCCACAGGCAGTGTACATCACCACATCCTCGTTTATGACTCACAAAACATACACACACACTCACCTCTGATCTGTTCCTGTATCCACCACATATATCCACTCTGTAACACATGTCTTGATCATGCACGCGCAAAAGCACGCAGACACACACTTTCTGTCTTCTTGAGTCGGCACGAATTCACTTCACAACACAAACGCTAACACACTCTCGCGGACACCGATGCTTCCCTTTGAATTTGTACTCAGGAGTGGCTGTGTGAGGTGGTAAGTGTGTGCGTGCATGTGCGTGTGTGTGTGTGTGTGTGTGTGTGTGTTGGTTACCTGTGGCTGCGGCTCTTGCCATAAGGATCAGCCTCCCTGTGATCAGCGTCTTGGTGATGAGCCTGGAGGAAGAAAGACAACAGCGCTTGGCCAGTCCTCCGTCTCCACGACAACGCCCGGAAGATGCCACACCTCCAGTGCACGCTGCTCAAGAACAATAAGACTTTATCCCCTCCCTCTCCCTCTCTCTGTCTTGTTCTTCTTATGAAGCGCGCGCTTATTTGGAGAACATGACGTGCTCTCCTATTGTGTGTATGTGAATGACGTCTCGTGGAACACAGAGGATGATGAGCAAAGAGGAACTGGGATTTTGCAGGTGAGTGTGCGTGGGGTGGTGGACTGAGTTCCAAAGGGAAACCAAGCACTTTTCATGTGCATGACGCACACTAGAGTGAGTGAGAGAGAGAGAGAGAGAGAGAGAGAGAGAGAGAGGATGGGGTCGTCATGGAGATATTCAGCCATGAAAGAAAAGTAGGGTGAATTACTGAGGGGAGAGGCAAAAGAGAAGCACCTACTAATACTCTCTCTCTCTCTCTCTCTCTCTCTCTCTCTCTCACACACACACACACTCATATACATATATATATATATATATATATATATATATTTATCGTGAATAATACTGGATTCACACTCAACATAACACGTATAAGTTCAAAGTAATGTGAACACATACACACACACACACACACACACAAATATTCTCTGTAATTCACATGCACAAGTTCTTCCATATTCTCTTCAGCGATATTCGAGATATTGGCCAGTGGAGGCCATCCTGGAGGGAAGCCACTTACAACTCTAGTGCGAGTCTCAGTACTCTGACTTTAAGATTAAAATAGCTGCAGCCAAATGCCCTAAAGCTGCCTCCTTCTCTCAGATTACAAGGACTACAACACCATCTCCAGCAGTGACAAAACATGGACTCTGATGCTTTCCACCAGAGTACATCCTGTGACTTACACAGGCTGTGGCCTAAATTACATAAATCAATCTTGTGTGGTGTTCTAAGGGTAATAAACTCCAATCCCATGTAGTATCCATGCAGTAAGTGCCTTTCTTACTTAGAACTTTAGTAAATGGAAAGATGAATGGATGGACAGCTAGCTAATGCATTATACATTATTGTAGAAGCAGATATAGGGCGAAAGTAAATGTAGGCATGTACAGTATGTAAGGAATGAAGGAATGTAGTTTCACAACCATAATTGCATCATAGCAACACACACACACACACACACACACACACACACACACACACATACAGAGTGACCTGGCTTGTGTATCACAAAACTTGAATGGATTTAGCTTCTGGAACCATAAAATTCCTCAAGGGTATAAAAGTGATGATGAATATATAGTACATATACTCACTGGCCACTTTAATACGAACACCTGTACCCCTGCTTATTTATTATAAATTATCCAGTCAGCCCACTGTTTGGCAGCAGCACAATGCATAAAATCATGCAGATACAGGCCAAGTGCCTTAGTCAATGTTCACATCAAACATCAGAATGGGGGGAAAAAATGTGACTATGGCATGGTTGTTGGTGCCAGATTTGCTGATCTCCTGGGCTTTTCACCACAACAATCTGTTTACACAGAACGTTGTAAAAAACAAAAAAAACATCCAATGAGCAGCAAGTTTTGTGGACAGAAACGCCTTCGTGATGAGAGAGGTCAGAGAACAATGGCCAGATTGTTTCGAGCTGACAGGACATTGACGATAACAATAACTCAACTAGCCAGTCTGTACAACTGTGGCGAGCAGAAATGCATCTCTCTCTACACAGTATATGTATACACAAGTCTTACTGTATAGCGACAAAAGCAACATAAAATGTCTCTCTTCTATAATGTTTGCACTGAAATGGGACATAAAGCCTAGAGTGTGTGCCGGCAAGGCTCTGATCTGAATACAATACACAGATACAATACAATATTCTCATTGAAGGATTCATCTTCACAGATCCACTAGGAAGACCGGAGCTGTACTATTTCAAAGCAATACTAATGCAGGACCAGAGCCCAAAAGCTAGCACATTATCTCAGTTATTGATGCCTGAATAGAGAATAATGCCAGCGCTACGGCATGCTACGTTACCCTGTATGAACACATATGTTGCATATTGACTGGTGTAAACACCACAAGCTACAGAAACATGTAAATCAGATGGATGAGTTGCAGTCAGCCCCCTTATGACTGCTCAGCCCCCAGGAACAGGCTCTGTGTGAGATCAGAAAGGGGACACGGAGACATTAAATTAGATGTGGTAATGGAGGCACAGACTGAGCTTTTTAAGTTAAGTCTCCATAGGGCCTCAAAAGGAAATAGTCCATTGTTGAATTTACACTGTTGAAATAACACCTATGCTCTTAGCACCCGCAGTGCTGAATTAACTTTTCATTTGTGGCCTTCTGGACTAAATAAACACTGTAGGTGTTAATGAAACACTGGGGACTTTCTTGGGTAGAGTCTAGAACGATTTATTGGCAAACAACTAAGCATCAAACATTTACTCATAGATAACTGAAATTTTTCAGTATTTAAGGATGCAAATAAAACACTTCTATGAACAAACAGGGAACACTTGCTAACTTGAAAGACAATCAAATTCATTATCCAGATGAAGGTTTAGTGTCTCTTTGAATACTTGCGCAGTTGGGCAGGCTTTGTTTAAAAGTGCAACCAAAAGAATTAATCTTGCTCTATGTGACTGGAAGAACGAGTCCAGAGGGCCATGTTTGGCTTTAGCATTTCAGGAAAAGTCTGACCTGTGAGAGCAATCAATAGGACATTAGTGATATTGTCGCAGCGAGTTTAAGGACCCATTCACTTCTCTCACTCCATATGTGGACCCTCACTTGCCAGTCAGTTGCCATGGGAAACCATTCGGCCATGTCAAGAAAAAGCCTCGAGGGATTCCCGCCAGTGAAGGGTGCGCACACACACACACACACACACACACACACACACACACACACACTGCTGCTGTAGGACAGACTGGAAAGGTGCAAACATTAGAGCTGTTACAGAAGCTTTAGTGTTTATGAGATGGTGAGGGATTGAGAATAAATTGGCCTGAACGAAGCCACTGAGACTTCAGTCTCCTCCTCTGGCCTGTCTGTGCCAACAGGCCTAATTAGCCTAAAATGGGTTAGAGAGAGTGGGTGTGTGAGACTGACTTTAAAACCTCGTTTGAAACTACTTTGGAAATGCTGAACCCTGAATTAGATCCAGATTTCCAAAATTAATCAAATGCAGACTTCTCCACCCTGCATCAAGCCGAAACTGTTTGCTTTACATTATTACAGGTAGCTTGGAAGGGAGCAAGTTGAGATGTCATAATATTATACAATAATTATCCTTTGTTAAGGAGATAATTACAATTATATATTAATTATATTATATTCATTATAATTAGTGCAACATGTTAAAATGTGAAAACCCTACAGTTCATAAATTAATATGAATAAAAGACCATAAAAAGACATACTGATGCCAAAATTGGAGTACTATATATCAGTCAGTCCCAAAGTGGGTCTTGGGACCGCTAGGGGATCCGTGATTTTTATATTTATCATTGAGTATTAAGCTGTAGTTAATAACCTTATAGTTATTATAGAATACTTATAAACTTATATTAAACTGTTTGAGTTGAATTGGGTTTAATCCAAATCTCAAAAACTGAAAAACCATGTAGGCTGATAAATAAGGTCAATGGAACGTTCAGGAATTAAAGCTTTCTAGCTCCAATAAATAGACAAGATATTATTGTATACAATTAAATGATGAGCTTATTATTGGATTATATTCAGAGGGGGTAGTGCGAAATTTATTTTAATTATGCTTTACCAAACATGTATATCACTATGCAGTTTATGTAGCTCCTTAGATTTTACAGCTAGTTAGTTCTGGAAATGACTTGTTGAGTGATGTGAGAGATGTATCATCACGTACAAGTGCAAGCTGCTTTAATGGTCATTGACTCTCAACCTGGTAAGATGATGGCAAATTGTGTCTCCATCTAGTGGAGCGTTGTGCACAGCCCCCATACCATGCCTCCAAAGAGAAAAAAAACAACAAAACAAACAAACATTGCATTTACCATTATTTAATACCTCAACAAGGATTTCATATATTGTCTTCCTTTCATACTTTATTTACTGAATAGCTGTGTCAGTGAAGGACATGGTCAGACATTATGTGTGTGTCATGCCAGAGGACCATCTCCTTTTTAAAGTGTCCATCATACTCCCACCAGCCATCCCTCTTAAATCCTTGGTGGCTGTATTTTTAAGACTCCAGTCATAATGACGCTTGACAGTCACTTAAGCATAATGTGTTTGTCTATGTGTGTAAGAAAAGAGAGATGACAAATCGTCTGACTAAATATATCAAAATAAGCAACTCAAATGAATCACTTAGAGTATACATCACATCTGGTCAAACCAAACCAAACTTTTGCAAATCTGACAGATGTTAAAACATTTAAGAGAAAAAGCAAACACTACATAATTCATTTGCTGCCTCTAAGCAGAATGTTTTTTTTTTTTTTGTTTTTTTTTTATGTTACAAGGCAGAGCTTGAACATAACAATTATGAACATATAACAATCTTTAAGAAATGGAAGTACAGCAAGTCTTTCAGAGAAGGATATTAGGTGCAGTTCTTCACTTTAAGTCTATTTGCATAGCTTTTCTTCCTTAGACTTTCTGTAAAATGGGGTTTGGTACAAAAACACCCCACCCAGTTATTAGTGATTCTCCACTGAAAATCCTTTTTAGTCTATTATAAACCTCTTAAATACCAGATTTAACCCATATCTGTGAAAACAGTTCTAGGATAATAATGACAAAAGCAAAGGAGTGTATGTACTTAGAAGCTGAAGAATGTTGTCACAGGGCTATAGACAGAACAGAGGGAACTTAAAGCTCATAAAGTCTGTCATCATCTGTGAAGCGATGAGGATAAGGAATAAAACCAGTGCCCTTATTGTGAACCCAGAAAGAACATCTTAAGTGCACTTTCAATCCTCCTGTTTAGAGATGTCCTCTCAGTTTCAGCCAGGAAAGAGGCTCTCTCTTTACTTTTTAAACTCCCACAAATAAAGCACTTTTCTATAAAAAAGGATGACAGTGAGTGCATGGATCAATTTGGACCAACAACCTTGAACCCATGTTGTTGATGTGTAAAAGGTTTGCAACAAAACAGAATTTCAAAGCAGATTAAAATAAACTGAAATAAAAGGGTAAAGCTGTACTGGTGAGGTGCAAATCTACTGCAGGTGACATTCAGCTGGAACAGACTAAGAGTGCATAAATGCCATGCGTTGTGCTGTCTGTGGGCCACGCCTGTATAATAATACATAATTACCTAGGTTTCCAGGGTGTAATCACATGAACACTACACTACACTAACCTAAAGAATTAGAAGCCAAGAGGAAGGGTCGCCTTTTTAGGACAATGGTGTGTTGTGTTTTCAGGCATGAGAACTATCCATCCAGCCATCTATACAACAATAAATAAAGAAACAAATAAATAAATTCAGCGATGTGTACATCATATCAATGTTTACATTTACTGTTCAAAGAGTAATAGTTATGGATTTTTTTTTTAGGTGATCTTAATAGAAGTGATCAGTGAGTCAGAGCAATCAGCTCAGCTCAACCATAAGACTCCCAATTGGCTCACAAGCCAAATTTGTTTTTGTTTGCATATCTATCGCTTCAATTGTTCAATAAAATCTTAATCTAGCCTCCGATTTAAAAAAAATAACATATACTTTGCACTATGTTTGTTAAAAAAATCTATTTAAACATAAAACCAACACTGTGTTACATATTTGCTTTCTCAGATGCAGTAAGCATCGCTGCATTAATATTATTCAGCTGCTGTGTTTGTGCTTAACGTTGAATAAAAATTCAAGGATTCTTTGCTTTTATGCTGATTGTCACCTGCCCAGTCCATTACACTACACATATTATTATTATAACGAGCAGTTGTGTAGTCGGCCCGTCATGCTGCTTCAGTCACACATAAAACACACAGAGTCAAACAGATGCCTTAAACTTCTCGCTGGAACTGACTGGTGTTTCTTGTTACTCAGGTGTGTCCGGTTACATTGAGTGTTTAAATAAATAGCACTGAACATCTACTCTTGGTTTTAGCCTTCAGTTTCACCTGTGAAGTCTGCATTTGTTGTTCAAAAAGAAACGCTAATATGAAGCTCAGAGAGTTGTCTATGGGAGAAAAGCAGGAAAGAGATACAGAGATGAGCCACAAACGTTCTGGAACCAAGATTAACCTCTATCAAAGTGATGGAAAGGCCAAAGTGTGGAGAAAGAAAGGATCTGCTCATGATCCAAAACATACAAGCTCATTTGTAAATCATGGTGGAGGTAGTGTCATGGCTTGGGCTTGCATGGCTGCTTCTGGAACAGGCTCACTATTTATTGATGATGTAACTCATGATGGTAGCAGCAGAGGTTTACAGGTACCTGTTGTAAATGCATCCAAATTAATCAGGAGGAACTTTATCATGCAGCAAGACAATGACCCAAAACACACTGCCAACTCAACAGAGGAGTTTCTCAGGGAGAAGGTTTTAGACTGGCAAAGTCAATCACCAGACCTTAACCTAATTGAGCAGCATTTCACCTATTGAAGATGAGACCGAAAGGAGAAACCTCCCGAAACAAACAACAACTGAAAGAGGCTGCGTTAAAAGCCTGGAGGAGCTTCACAAAAGAAGAAACCAACAACTGGATGATGTCAGTGAGTCGCAGGCTTGATGCAGTTGTTGTAAGCAAGGGCTATGCAACCAGATATTAAGTGTTATTTACTTTAATTTACTTCAAGACTTATCTGTTCCTATTCTTTTGTTCACCTAAAAATGGGTGGTCTGATACAAAGGGTTCTATGTTTTGTGTTGTTTAACACATCTAGATCTAAATATCAGGAAATAAAGGCTAAAGTCCTAAACTCTCATCTCATATCCGTCTTTGGATCTCAAACCCAAATGTCTTTGGTGTATAGCACAAAAAAAAAAAAGATTAATTGGCTTTGCCATTCCAATAGTTTCGGAGGGGACTGTACATGTTACTGCTCATTAGTTATGAGAGTCGACTTCAAATGTCCAGCTAAAACAGTCGGTTCAATGAGCTGACTCTTTCATTAACAACACATCACTACTTCAATACCACTTCATTACCATGGACTATGGTATACAATATTCATGTTTTTGCGCCTGCATCTGTTTTTGGAACTCAGGGAGCCCGATCATCTCAATTAAAGCTTCTGTGACTGTAGCCAACTGTTTATAGATCAGCACACACACAGCTCGCTTTTAGTTATAGATGGAAGAGCAGTATGACAATTGATTTTAATTATTTTTTCCCCCTCAGACATATACAGCACTGGGAAACACAACATTGTGGTAGAAGGAATGCCTAAATTTGCTTTCTTTTTAAGAATGCCTTGATTTGGTTTCTCATTAATGCTAGTAGAAATTGTTTTTAAGACAGTGTTTCAAAAATGTTACTTTTGCTGAAAAATAATATGTAACCTTTTAGTCAGCATGATCAATAAGAGGTTGCGCCTTATGTTGTAGCATGTAGATATCGATTATTTGAGGACACAGCTGTCAAATACCACTGCAAATATTCACTGTGGGCCAATGCTTACAACTAGAACACAAACCAGTTTGTGCTGTTTTTTTTTTTTTTGTTAGTTTTGCATTCAGAGCTCATCCTGTGGCGACACTGCCATCAACCAGATCCCTTTGTGTTTAAAAGTTTAGAAAAGTTAAAAGATTACATGTTCAAGAGCCTGTTGCCATTTTTAGAGAAATAAATTCAATCAACATAAATCTACTTTATTTAAAGTCTATTAATATAATGTTCGGCCTAGGTTGCATCAAGTTAAAACCAATTACATTCAGACAATAATAAATCATCTATTACAGGGTCATTAAAGTCCTATATGCTACCATTCTAACAAGGAATGTAAAATTCAAAATATATATAAAATAAAAACACATACTGAATTGCAAAACCCCAAATTTAATAATGTTAATGCTGAAAGAAATAAGGCAGCCTTTTGAAGATTTGCTTGATTACATGGGGGGCTTTATACCACCTTCATGAAATGTTGAGATAAAATCTGAATAAATTAAAAATGTGTTCATCAGGCACTATTGCAGCAAGGCTGCTGGATAAGGGCACACAGATATTTCATTTCCTCAGCCATTAAATAATTCAACACATTTGTTTTAAAAGGAACACATCAAATATTTTACAATCTCTGAGTCCTGTTTAACAATGAATATGCAAGTTTGTTCGAGTCATTTTTGATGAGACCGTCAATATGTTTGAAGATTTGAGTCTACATCATAATGCTCTGCTGTTTTTGCTTAGCTGGATTTGATTTGTTTGAGTTAACACTTTGCGTAGTGTATTGCCTGCTGAGCTGAGGTGGATGGTACTCTGTAAGGTGTTTTCCTTAAAGGTGTATGTGGGAGTTAAGAGATTCCTGTTGGGGCTCAGAACCTGGGTGAGAACCTGTTAATTTGAAGCTTTGGTTCAGGGTAGAAAGGCAAAGTGCATGGGAAAGAGAAGGGGAGAGAGAGACAGAGGGAGAGAGAGAGAGAGAGGGAGAGAGAGAGAGAGAGAGAGAGAGAAGGAGAAATCAGGCTCAGAATTTCAGACCACAAACTTGTTCTTGGTAGTTGAGCCACTCTTAGTGGCTGTGTCAGCATGAGACTGATAACCAATGGTCATCTTCATAGGGATTCCTAACCGCTCCTTATACACCCTCCTGTAGAAAAAGACACATTAACACACACACACACACACACACACACGTTTACATATCAGTGCAGAAGACTGTGTTTGCATTAAGACATAAATCTTTCACTATACTTTACATCTGTTTTTTGTTGTTGTTGTTGTTTTTTTATGTTCGTGTGTACACGAACCCTATGTGTGTTATTGCTTCTTTGTTCTCGTAATCGGTTGTCCAGACAGCAATTTTATCTCCTTTTGTCCGGATGTTGACTACAGCACCGCACACGTCATCACTGTAGTCATCAAAAGCTTCTCCTATGAGGCAAAGCAGCTGCAACCACACAGAGAGAACATCAGGACAAGAACAAAGCTGTAAACAAGTGCACATGGGATCAGGTTAAAGCAGCAGCTTCATAAGGATGTTCACCGTTTCCAGCCAAAAACGGTCCAAGTCGAGTTTCCTCTGTTGCTTGTTGAGGGTGATGAGCCAGCGCCCTCCTTTCTTATTTCTCTCATCCTCCCACATGGGCTCAATACCATCCTGTAATGCACAAGAAAGGGAGATACACAAATGCAAAATGTTATTACAACATCTTGACTAAAACATCATAATGAGCTTGCATTTACTATACAAAGCCAGAAATAATAATAATAATAATAATAATAATAATAATAATAATAATAATAATTAATAAAGGAAGTTCACCTTGAACAGCGAATAGTCACAACCAGACATCAAATTACTGGACAGCTGAATGTGGTTATAAAGCCTAAAAAGACAAAACAGGCCATCAACCCAAAACAGTCTAATATATTTCTCTGCAAGTTATTCTTAGATATACATACAAAATTCAGTCCTTACGCCCAAAAATCCTCTACTGTGTCAAACTTGGAAATCAGTCGCAAGTTGGCTTGCCATGTTTTGCTCTTGTCATTTTTAAAGAACCATAAAGTCCATCTGCAGGAAGACAAGCAGTTACACATCCTCTTCAAAAGGAATTTATAATCAAGAAACAGTCCTGTACACCCAAAACATGACGAGTCTGTCAGCTAAAATAACGACGTGTAAAACAGTGTAAAACAGAAAGAAATATGAGCGGCAGAACTATGTTGTGGAGCTTATGGTTGACCTGTTTTGTAGAGGATGTTTGATATAACACTCAGGGCTGACAATCTCCTGGCTTGTCTCTTCTGAGTTCTCCTCTTCACTCTTCGATGGATTCAATATTACTTCCTTGAGAACAGAAATGCCAACAAACAAATGTTTTTTTTTTGGAAATGTCAAGTCTAGCAAATAACCTACTCGATTCAAGTACACTACTCAACTATCTGAAGGCTGCTAAAAAGAAATGGCTGTCTACAGAGCATTTCTGCTACATCCCTAGTAGTAGGTTCATATAAGGTGGTGTAACGTCTTATATGTAGTACTGCTGCGTACAGTTTTGGATGCATCCTCATTGTCAAACCGACTACAAATGTAGGATTATGCTAGGCTCCGATATAAACTCTGGTTCTACAACATTATAATTTTTTTTTTTTTTTTTAAATAGCAAGTTCACATCAACTAGCTCTACAACGCAATACTCAGTACAATCAACAGCTGGAACTAAAAGCAAACTACATGAGACACCACATAGTGAGACACCACATTCATGTCTGTCTGAGGGTTTATTACAGGCCAAGGCTTATGCATTTCAGAGGTAAACCTGAAATGTTTAAACCAGCATGAACTTGCTTGATGTTTGTCATATAAAATAGGTATTATGGTGGTTATGGTGGTTATGGTGGTTATGGTGCCCCCCCCCCCCCCCCCCTTCTCTAGAGAGTTAACTCAGATACAGATGTCGTGGCGGCAGATTAGCCACAGCTGTCAACTTACTTTTAGCACCATGTGTATGTCGTTCTTTAAATGAACTAAGTTAACTCGGATAACAAACATGTGGTAGGAAACACCGCCTAGTCAAGAACAGGAAAGGGACGTCGCTAGCTTGCTAACGTTAACTCATGCACTCTTTCATAGCTTTATAATACGCTATGTGGGGCAGCGTGTACTCATACAAAAGCAAAGCCAAATGTCCAGAACAATAGCAGTGGCAGTTACGTGTACGACATACACATCCGAAACAACAACTGCTGTTAACGAGCCTCCTAAGCTAGCGACGACGATTCTCCGAAACAAGACGACAGACTGGTCTGAGCCGAACTTGTGAAGACAGTCAGGAGTAAGTTACCGCTGCGTGACTTCAGCTCTCCCATTCAAACATGTCGATTAACTTTACTGAAGTCTAACTGTAGCTCACATTCCCGGGTTATTCTGAACGAAGTCATCTACACACATATTAACGTTGATAGATTATCTTACGAATGCTGAACACAACTCGAAAAATAAATAAAAATTGTTCTTAGAGTAATGCATCGACTCACCGGCTCGGCAGTCGCCATTTTCCATGACTTGTTCACACAGGCCTCATATGGAACATTCAGGCTACGGCCCAAAACGCCTACTACCCTACTACATAGTATGCCCACATATGGGCGGCGTAGTATTACTTCACACTGATTAGTACGGTAGTATGCTGTTTTGAAAGTAGCCTCAGTCTCATTGGCCGAAGCCGGAGGCTATAGGGCTAACAGGGAGTCCAACATAAACTTAGCTAAACTTAAATATATATAATAGTTTCCATTTTTTAGAATAATAATAAACACTAACATTATAATTTTAACTGTGTTTTACGTGTCACTTTTTATAGTAACAATAACACTAAAAGTGTTTTATATTTAAAATTCTTGACAATATTCCTGATGAATCTTGCACACTTTTGGCACCTCAGCGAGTTTATGAGTCAGCTACCCAGGAAGCTTGTCATAAATTTGCCGGTTAGGCTGCTTCTTTAAATTTATATTTTAAATATATATATATAAGAGTGAAAAAAAAAATACAATTTCTAAATATTAATGTTATTTATTCAAGCAAAGAAGTTATCCAATACCAACTGAGCCTGTGTGAAAATGTATTTGCCCCTGTAGTTACTAATTCCCCAAATCTATGAAACTGCATTCATAATGGGGTTCAGCTGGACTAGACGTAACCAGTCCTGATTACTGCAAACCCTGTTCAATCAAATCAACACTTAAATAGAACTTTTCAACAGCATGAAGTTGGTTAAAAAGTCTTACCCAGTAACACACTGTGCCAAAATTGAAAGAAATTCCAGAAATGATGAGGAAGAAGGTGACTGAAATACATCAGTCTGGGAAGGGTTACAAAGCTATTTCAAAGGCTCTGGGACCCGTAAGAACCACAGTGAGAGACATTATCTCCAAATGGAAAAACTCGGCACAGTAGTGAACCTTCCCAGAAGTGGCTGATTTTCCAAAATTCCTCCAAGAGCACAACAACTACTCATCAAGGAAGTCACAAAAGAGCCAAGGACAGCATCAATGGACCTACAGGCCTCTCTTACATCAATAAAGGTCACTGTTCATGCCTCCACTATCAGAAAGACACTGGGCAAAAATGGCATCCATGGAAGAGTGGCGAGGTGAAAACCACTGCTAACCCAGAAGAACATTAAGGCTCGTCTGAATTTTGCCAAAACACACCTTGATGATCCTCAAACCTTTTGGGAGAATGTTCTGTGGATTGATGAGTCAAAACTGGAACTGTTTGGAAGACAGGGGTCCTGTTAGATCTGGCGTAATCCAAACACAGAATTCCACAAAAAGAACATGTTTGGTTGCAGTTATTGCTGCTAAAGGTGGCACAACCAGATTTTAAGTTTAAGAGGGCAATTTCACATGGGTGATAGGTGTTGGATAACTTTTTTTGCTTCAATAATAAAAAAAATAATAATAATAAAAACTGTATTGTGTTACTCAGGTTGCCTTTGTTTTATGTTGTATTTCGTTTGAAGATCTAAAACTATTTAGTATGAGATATACACAAAAACAGAAGAAATCAGGCAAATACTTTTTCACAGCACTGTAAGTTTAAAAGGTTTTTTGCTAGATGTTTTAGTGGAACTACACTATATGGACAAAAGTTTGTGGAGACCTGACCATCACATCCATATATGGTTCTTCCATAAACTGTTACCACTAAGTTGGAGGCACACAATTGTATAGGATATCTTTGTATGCTGTAGCATTACAATTTCCCTTCACTGGAATTAAGGTGCCCAAACATGTTCCAGCATGAAAATGCCCCTGTGCACAAAGTGAGCTCCATGAAAGACATGGTTTGCCAAAGTTGGAGTGGAGGAACTTGAGTGTATTGCACAGAGCCCTGACCTCAACCCCACTGAACACCTTTGGGATGAACTGGACCTCTGAACTCTGACTGTGCACCAGGCCTCCTCACCCAACATCACCCATGACCTCACTAATGCTCTTGTGACTGAATGGGCAAATCCCCACAGCCACGCTCCAAAATCTAGTGGAAAGCCTTCCCAGAATAGTGAAGGTTATTATAACAGCAAAGAGGGAATAAATCTGGGGGAAAAGGGTGTGACAGTCAGGTGTCCACAGACTTTTGACCATATAGTGTATTATAAATGAATGTATACATTTGCATATACACTCACCTGCCACTTTATTATCACTTTATTATTTACTGGGTAGACCCCCCCTACCCCTACCCCCTGTCAGTCTCAGTTCATCATGGCATGGATTCCACAAGGTGTTGGAAACATTTCCTTGAGATTTTGGCCCATTTTGACATGACTGTATCATATATTTGCTGCAGATTTGTCAGCTTCACATTCCTTCATGCTGCAAATCTGCTATTCTACCAAATCCCAAAGGTGCTCTATTTGATTCCGATCTGGTGACTGGCGAGGCCACTGAAGTACAGTGAGCTAACTGTCATATTTATGGAACCAGGTGAGACAACTTGTGCTTTGTGACGGTGCAAGATCTTGCTGGAAGTAGCCAATATAAGATTTCTAAGCTAGTAAACTGTAGCCATAAAGGGATGCACGTGGTCAGCAACAATACTCAGACAGGCTGTGGCATTTAAACAAGGCCACACCAGCCTCAATTACTGACACAAGGTAGGTTGGGTCCATGGATTCATGCTGTTGATGTCAAATTCTGACCGTATCATCTGCATGTTGCAGCAGAAATTGAGATTCAGCAGACCAGGTGGCATTTTTCCAAATCTTCAACCGTCTGTGAACACATTAGCCTCAGATTCCAGTTCTTGGCTGCCAGGCGTGGAACCTGACGTGGTCTTCTGCTGTTGTAGCCCATCTGCCTCAAGGTTTGATGTGTCATATGTTCTGGGAAGCGTTTCTGCTCATCACAGTCGTAAAGCGTGGTTATTTGAGTTACCATAGCATCCTGTAAGGTTGAACCAGTCTGGCCATTGTCCTCAACCTCCTACAACCTCAGAAGCACAGCTGATGAAGGACTTGTCCCAAACATCCTTGTGTACTATGCTTAACTTTTACTACATCCACTATTGACACATGCATTTTGTAAGTAGAATGTGCTTAGAATCGAAATATTCAGGGACCAAGTAGTCATTACTACAGAAAGCTTTATTATGCCGCTATAATGCTTCTGCAGCGTGGAGAAGTTGAAAGAATCTCGGCGGTCTGTGACGACCCCGATGACGTCACACGAGTCCCGTATTTGACAATCGAAACCGGAAGTGTTTCAAGCGAAGCCAAGCTTTTCAGTCCCTTGTCCCAGTCTCTGTACGTTGGATTTAGTCTTCGGTGGCAAAATGTCAAAGGAGTTGCCGACAGTGAGCGATGCGACAGTGATTAATGGTCGTGTTTTCCTCGAGGCAGAGGGTCAGAGCAGGCATCCGTGCCGGTACACAGGCAGCGAGCAGGTAAACAAGTTAGTCACTCAGCAGCTGTGATCACTGGCTCCCCTAATCTCTGTCTGAAACAAACACGAGGAGCTACACACAACCATTTAAATGTTAATTTATACATTGTGACCTTTGGACCTGTCGGTTGCTACACGGAAGAATTGCTTTTTGTCATGTAAACATGAAGCGGAACTGTATGTGTGTATGCAAACAGGACTTTTTAACAGCTTTGTTTAAATTTGCCTTAGCTGTAATGGTTTCACGGTGTATTCTATGCTCAAATTAACCGTATTTTATTAATCCTTAAATTAATATTGATCTTTTATAGTATATATATATATATATATATATATATATATATATATATATATATATATAATACATAAAAGGAGATTTGCACATAGTCACCTTTCCTATTCACCTATGAATCTGTTCCCATAGCTTTTATCTTAAAGTTTATATCTTAACAGCCCGTAACAGCAAAACATGGTTCCTCAGGGGTTATTTGGATGGTTAATGGTTGTAGATATAATCTTTTCTTTCAAGAAAGGTTGCTTACTGCGTCAAACCTCACAATGGTTCTTCAAAAGCCCACATGGTTCTTGTTGGCTAACAACAATTTTTTTGAACCCATGGCAACTGAAATCTATTTGAACACCTTTCAATATGTTACACTCACAGCATTAAAGTTCAAAAAAGTATGTACACCACGTTGGCCAGGACTAATAGTTATATACAGTTAATTGCACGTATACCATTTTAAACAAGCCCCGTGACTTTCTGCTAATTTCCACTTACATAAGGATGCCATCGAAAGTTTAAAAAAAAAAAGTTAATCAAGCCCTTCTTCCTTTCTTAGAATGATCTCAGGGCAAGAGCACGACCTCCCGGGACCTCTAATAACACCACGTCTGAATCTCAGGCTGGACTGGATGCAGTACCAGAACCAGCACTAGTGGATGACTGTGAGAGGCTGGGTACTCTGTTTGGGATGTTCAATAAGTGCCTGAGAGGCATGGGCTTCACACAGTTCTACTTTGGGGAGAAGATTGTAGAGCCTGTGGTGGTGCTCCTCTTCTGGCTGCTACTCTGGTTCCTCGGCATCCAGGCCCTGGGTCTCGTAGGAACTCTTTGTATTATCATCATATACATCCAGAAGTAAACAGGATGGAACGATTAGGTTCTTTGTGTCTTGGCGTGGTCTAACACAGATCAGCATAATGGATGTCCCTTTATAATGAAAAGCATTCTAACATACGATGGGTTTAGGTCTCTCTCCTTTGTGAGCCTCAAATGACTGCATACATATACAGTGCCATGCAAAAGTATTCCACCTTTATAAAGTTTTTATATATGCTTTAATAGTTTTGTTGGTTAAAATAAACCTTTGTGTCATTTATAATGGAGCAAACCTGTATGAGTTCAATAAAAACACTTTTACGTGGCACTGTAAATGGGGATGGGACTAGGTAGGACGTTTCAGAAAGCTGATATTAAAGGTTTTCTTGTCATCTATGCACTAATTTAGATGTTTTTGATATGCATGTTTCCTTAAACATCAATTTGTATTGACTGTTGAGTGAGTACATATTCATAACTAGCATGGATGTTAATGGAAAAAAGCACTTTAAGAGGAAGAAAACGATACTAATTTACCTTATTCAAACAAAATGTGACATATTAATCATACTTATCTTGAAAATGAAATTAATAGTTTTTTGGGTTTTTTTTTCATCTCATTGGAGTTTTTTTTTGTGCATTCTCCACACAAGTGCACTAGAGGGCAACCTCTTCCTGCTCCCTATCTCCTGGAAAAGCGGAGAAATGATCTCTTCGTAACAAATAGTAAAATCTAGTTGATAAAAGTCCAAATGTACCAACGCATGGCGTCATTCACAGTCTGGCATGGGAACTGTGTGTAAAACAAATAATTCGTTCTTAATGTTTATATGAATCGAGCATTTACATTATGGTATCTAAGTGCAGATGTGTGTACATGTGTGGTGCCCTGTGTTGTGATGGTAATTATTCATTCACCCATCCATTAATCTTTAGTAATCCTAATCAAGGTTGTTGTGGATCCAGAGCCTATCCCGGGAACGCTGGGTGCAAAGCATGAAAACACTCTGGATGGGACACCAGATAAACATATTTGTCCAGACAAATGTATCATTATTGCATAATTGCTCACAATATTATGAAAAGGTGTATATTCATATGATTCTTACATAACAATCAAGAATTGCGAATCTAAAAATCATTCTAGAACTAATACATTAAAACATAACCATGTTTAAAAATAAATAACCAACTAATTTCTGTTCATTAAAAGAGACAACTTTTGAACGGAAGATAAGCTGTAAGACCATTTACAGCCGCCTCACATCTGAAAATTATTTGTGAATGTGATTATTTGTAAATGTGATTTCTCACTGCAGAGTTGTTTGAGTTACAGCTGTAACACAGGCATATGTTTTGGTTATGATTGTAATCCACTAAAATGATGAGGACATTTCCTCTTTCTATGGGGAAAAAAATTAGATCAATGGCAGTTTACAGCTGTTTCTTCATACCTCATTTAGCAGACTTTGTGCCATAATTTAGATAATTATTTATGCCATCTTGCTGCATTTTCTATCAGCTCTTTTGGGAAAATTTATTTGAAAGTAGACAATTGTTATATACTTTACTTCTGTATCTGCAGTCAACTGTGGCTTAATATTTGGCTATCTAAATAAAAGTTATGTTTTTAAAGAACAAATGTACTGTTCGACTTCAATATTAGTTTGCCAGATGTATGGAGGAATACAGGTGCATCTCAATAAATTAGAATGTCGTGGAAAAGTTCATTTATTTCAGTAATTCAACTCAAATTGTGAAACTCGTGTATTAAATAAATTCACTGCACACAGACTGAAGTAGTTTAAGTCTTTGGTTCTTTTAATTGTGATGATTTGGGCTCACATTTAACAAAAACCCACCAATTCACTATCTCAACAAATTAGAATACTTCATAAGACCAATAAAAAAACATTTTTAGTGAATTGTTGGCCTTCTGGAAAGTATGTTCATTTACTGTACATGTACTCAATACTTGGTAGGGGCTCCTTTTGCTTTAATTACTGCCTCAATTCGGCGTGGCATGGAGGTGATCAGTTTGTGGCACTGCTGAGGTGGTATGGAAGCCCAGGTTTCTTTGACAGTGGCCTTCAGCTCATCTGCATTTTTTGGTCTCTTGTTTCTCATTTTCCTCTTGACAATACCCCATAGATTCTCTATGGGGTTCAGGTGTGGTGAGTTTGCTGGCCAGTCAAGCACACCAACACCATGGTCATTTAACCAACTTTTGGTGCTTTTGGCAGTGTGGGCAGGTGCCAAATCCTGCTGGAAAATGAAATCAGCATCTTCAAAAAGTTGGTCAGCAGAAGGAAGCATGAAGTGCTCCAAAATTTCTTGGTAAACGAGTGCAGTGACTTTGGTTTTCAAAAAACACAATGGACCAACACCAGCAGATGACATTGCACCCCAAATCATCACAGACTGTGGAAACTTAACACTGGACTTCAAGCAACTTGGGCTATGAGCTTCTCCACCCTTCCTCCAGACTCTAGGACCTTGGTTTCCAAATGAAATACAAAACTTGCTCTCATCTGAAAAGAGGACTTTGGACCACTGGGCAACAGTCAGTTCTTCTTCTCGTTAGCCCAGGTAAGACGCCTCTGACGTTGTCTGTGGTTCAGGAGTGGCTTAACAAGAGGAATACGACAACTGTAGCCAAATTCCTTGACACGTCTGTGTGTGGTGGCTCTTGATGCCTTGACCCCAGCCTCAGTCCATTCCTTGTGAAGTTCACTCAAATTCTTGAATCGATTTTGCTTGACAATCCTCATAAGGCTGCGGTTCTCTCGGTTGGTTGTGCATCTTTTTCTTCCACACTTTTTCCTTCCACTCAACTTTCTGTTAACATGCTTGGATACAGCACTCTGTGAACAGCCAGCTTCTTTGGCAATGAATGTTTGTGGCTTACCCTCCTTGTGAAGGGTGTCAATGATTGTCTTCTGGACAACTGTCAGATCAGCAGTCTTCCCCATGATTGTGTAGCCTAGTGAACCAAACTGAGAGACCATTTTGAAGACTCAGGAAACCTTTGCAGGTGTTTTGAGTTGATTAGCTGATTGGCATGTCACCATATTCTAATTTGTTGAGATAGTGAAGTTTCACAATTTGAGTTGAATTATTGAAATAAATTAACTTTTCCACGACATTCTAATTTATTGAGATGCACCTGTATATGCACACTGCAAAATGACCATGTTTACACTACATCCACTGAAATACAGTATGCAGTCTGTATATCTGTACTGATGATATTCACCTATTTGTAATTCATTATATAGTATTTAAACCTAGTATTTATACACCTAGTTTATACAAAATTTTGTAGTTAATTTGATTCTCTTGTGCAAAGTCTTTCCCCTCAGGCAAGTGTGCTTTTTTGAGTGGCATTGTTTGCATTAGCACTTGTGATCCCCAAGCAATAGGGCAAACTCCCACTTTCTATTGCACCCATTGAGCACCATAAAAAATTATAACACTGTCGCATCCCCCTTATTAGATCCCTATAATTAGCTTGACTGTGGCTATTGCAAGAGCTTATTTGTAAAGTGTGAGTTTGAACACTGCAGTGTGCAGGTCTCAGCAGCCCCTGGGATCATCCAGATAATCATACAACAGCAAGTTGCTGGGTGTACTTGGTTAGCATCAAAAAGTGTGTGTGTGTGTGTGTGTGTGTGTGTGTGTGTGTGTGTGTGTGTGTGTGTGTGTGTGTGTGTGTGTGTGTGTGTGTGTGTGTGTGTGTGTGTGCGCATTTGGTAGTCAGATAGAAAAAATAAGAAAAACAGCAAGCCGGAACAAACAAGGGTGAGCAACAAAACAAGAACACAACACAGCTAGTCATAAGCCAGAGTAAATACACATTATTTTAATGATTCCAAAAAAAAAAGTGGGCTATTTTACTATTTGCTTCAGCTATTAGGCAAACCCAATTTTAGTAAACCAGCTTTTTATCTGTGGCCACACATAAATTGAACAAACTAAAGCACATCAGCACTTCAGACAGTGATAGTGGACTATAGACCTTACATTTTATATTTACAGCATTTAGCAGATGTCCATATCCAGAGCAACTTACAAAAGTGCTTTCTAGTCTCAATTTAAAAAAAAACAAAAACCTTGTGCTCATACTACAAGCTCCTTAGTCGTGAACTCATGTTTATGTATGTACACTACCACTCTACATTTACTTTGACATTTATGGCAGTTGGCAGATACCCTTATCCAGGGTGACTGACTTACTTCCAGACCAGAATTCCAAAACACTTCAAGTTTTACTTAGTTACGTTCCAGACCACCAAGGTGGTTTTCTTCTGGAACTACTGGAGACTGCATATCAAAGTCATAAGGGTTCATAATACTTCCTTATACAGTGCTCAGACAGTGTATTCCCTATACAGTGCTTACAGTGATTACTTCTTATACTTTTTCCAGAAGGAATGATGACTGCTCAAAGTGTCGACATTGCTCACTGTTGACAATAATATTCTTTTAAATGTGATGCTGATCTTTATTGAGAGTAAGATCCATTCAAGTGATGATGCTGATCTTATTTGAGAATAAGAATCACCCGAGCGCAGATACTGTTAATAATGATGATGACATTCAGTGTATTAATACAAAACTCTATTGAGGATGAGAAAAACTCAGGCTGTTAATACAGTACTCTATTGAGGATGAGAATCACCCAGTCTATTAATACTATACTCTACTATAATGAACCCTGTTGTGGATGAGAATCATTAGTGTTTGAGAAGTTACTTTGTAATTCTTATTTTGCTGTTCTATTTGTAAATCACTCTTAGTAAGGAGGCATTAACTACAAAATCATCATAATCCATTACTCTTGGTTCAGTTAATGGATGTGGTAATCCATATAATATTAAATTAAAAGCTTCATTTGGGCATGTGCTGCAATATGAATAATATTGCTGTCATCACTGCTTGTTATTAAGTACAATGGATATAAAAACTCTACACACCCCTGTTAAACCCACCGGTGATAAATCATGTCAGATCATTTTCCACCTTTAACGTGTTATAGAAAATTTTAAAATCATTCACTTTCAAAATCATGTTCAAACATATTTATCATACATCTGTCATCAGTGAAGTGATTCTGATTAACCCTTAATAAAGATCAGCTGTTTCTGTAGGATTTTCTTGACAATTATTGGTTTCATCTGACTGGTGAAGCCATGGTCTGCAAAGCTTACAAAGTATGTACAGGATCTTATCTTCAAAATGTGTCAATCAGAAGAGGGATACAAATTTATTTCCAAAACATTAGATGTACCATGGAATATTGTGAAGGCCATCATTAACAAGTGGAGAAAAAAATGGGGCACCACAGTGACATTACCAAGAAAAGGACATCCCTCCAAAATTGACAAGAAGACAAGATGAAAACTTATCAGGGAGGCTGCCAAGAGACCTCACTCCCTGAATGTGACAACACACTCTTGTATTCTTCACATGTCTGGGGTATGGGGTAGGGTTGCTTTACAGATACTCTTTCTCGAGAAAAAAAAAAACAACAACATCCAAGCCTGCATAAATTTTGCCATGTAGCAAAATGAGTTATGGTCTGATGAGACCAAGGTTGCACAAACATGTAGTGCCATGTTCAGGTCTTATTGCTTTGCGTTGGGCTTAGAGACTAGTTTATGCCTTTTCAGCAAAAATCAGTCAAGTTCAAGTGGTTCAAGTGGCTTTTTATTGTCATTTCAACCATATACAGCTGGTACAGTACACAGTGAAACGAAACAATGTTCCTCCAGGACCCTGGTGCTACATAAAACAACACACTAACCACACGACACGACACATAACTAAATAAGATCTACACATTCTACATAAAGTGCACGTCCAAACAACACAAGACAGTACAGTAACTCCTAAAACAAGACAATGGGCGCAGTAAGTAACAGTGTCGCGCCGACCAGTACACACTTCTAGTGTGAAAGTGTCAAATATAACAGGTAGTGCAAAAAGATGTGCAAGAAAGTGCAAAAGAATAACAATGCTTTGAATCTAAACATAACATACTATGGCATAGTATTCAGCAGATTAGCTTATACCATATGTGGACATAGGAGTTATTGTGGTAGCAGCCAGGTAAAGTGTGACAAGAATAGTGACAAGAAATTAAACATAATATTTTGAGTTCAGTAGCAGCAAAAGTACAGGTAGTCGTTACAGAAATGTGGAAAAATTACAATAGGAGTGGGATGGTGTGTGTATGCGTGAGTATGTGTGCGTGTGTATGTGTGCGTGTGTCAGTCCAGTCTCTGAGTACTGAGGATTCTGATGGCTTGGGGGAAGAAGCTGTTACACAGTCTGGCCATGAGGGCCCGAATGCTTCGGTACCTTTTTCCAGATGGCAGTAGGGTGAAGAGTTTGTGTGAGGGGTGTGTGGGGTCATCCACAATGCTGGTGGCTTTGCAAATGAAGCGTGTGGTGTATGTACGTATATATGTGTATGTATGTCTACTGTATGTAGACAATGCTGCAAAGATAGAGATGCTTCACGCCTATTCTGCAAAAACTCAACAACATTATTTGAAAAATAATGTTAAACACTACTGCAGTATTGTCTGTCTGCTGGGTGGTAACTGTCATTGCTATTGCACAATATGGCCAACTGACTTTGCTCTGGCTCCTCTGTGTGGTGGACCCATGTGTTATGGAGTGGTCAACAGCAATAGCCAATGTTATAACTGCAGTCAACCACGGTAACCAATCAGTTGCTGGCTGTGTATTTCCAAGCCTGGTACTTGAATTCTCTGATGAATTGGACTTTGGCTGTTTGGTCAGTTTTTGTCCTGACTTGAACTCCAGCCATTCCGCCAGTGTGATGTGTTCAGTAAATTGCATAACTCCTTTCAGCCTCTGTTGCAATCTTATAATGTGACCATGTGTGAGGGCTCCCACTGGTGACCTGCTGTCCCATATGCTTTGTTCATGTTTCAAAGGAGAGGTGATTATCCAACACCTCCTGAAACTATTCACCAAAGATCTACCAAGTCACTTGCACCAGGTGTTGCAAATAGTTTATACCAGCCTCTGGCAATAGCATTTGAGCGAGCCAAACAAGACTTCTTCTTTGTGTCAATAGAGGGTGGTGTGATCAGCTGAGCACACCATCCACACAGAACTCCCTGATCTGCAGTCTATCTACAGCAAGCGGTGCTTGACCAAGGCCAGGAAGATAGTGAAGGACCTCAGCCATCTGAACAATGGATTTTTCTCTGTTGCGGTCAGGGAAGTGCTTCTGCTCCCTGAAGGCTTACACCGAGAGAATAAGGAGGAGCTTCTTCCCACAGGCCATTCGGGCCCTTAACCACCCAAACCCCCTACATTCCTGTTAATTCCTGTGGTTCTCTCTTCTGCCAGCATTGATTTTAACCCAACAGTTTCTGCATCTGTCATTGTAACCATTAAGTGTGCTCTTATACCAGATCACAGATTCCTGCATTCATGAACATATAAAAGCTCCTTTATGAAACTGGTACACTGGGAAATAGCCAAGCCACTCACTTGGTCTGATATATCACAAAATGAGTCTGGCATGTGATGCATTGCATTAAGTGGAGGATTAAGCTTTAGTTTTGCCAAGATGGCCTTGATGCCAGATTGCAGTACAACTGCTGCTGTGCAGTGTTCTGGGGTTACACCTGACATTCGAATTGCTCTGTTAGTGGATTATCAGTACTCGCCTCCAAGGTGGGTCTGTGAAGCGCTAAAGCTAAACACTGCTCAGCTCTGAACTTAATTCCACTGTTGCATTTGGCCCATGTCAGCTGCCAGCTTCTCTACTCAGTGTTCCAATGCAATAAGGGTGCTTGTTGTCTCCTTTCTACAGAGTTGATCCGCCAGTACCTGCGTCGGCTACTGTTCTTCCTTTGATCACACCACAACAGAGCTTCCCTTCCTTTTCCGAGCAGGTCTTGCAGTCACACTGATGGGCCAGTTTACTCTCCATTGCACTTCTGCAGCATCACAGGTGATTGCTGAATACGCACCAGTTCTTCGTTAGCCTGTGAAGAGAACTTTACGCTTCACAGTCGGCATTATAATATACTTAGGGCAAGTCTGTGTAAATGCTTATTAAACATGCTCCAGTCCCAAGCAACATGAGTATTAGTCATGTCCATCATTCAACTGTGTTGAGGCTTGACAGCACAAACAATAGGCAACCTGTCTGCCCTCTGAGTCAATACTAATTTTACCAAGGTCCATGTCGGTGCACTCTCCTTGATGGTGCAGATTATTTCATAATTTATGCAATCTTTTAAAGGGATTGAATGATTCTTAGGCTTGAATCTGGTATTTCCTCTACAAGATGAGGAAGGGTAAGTGGATAAGCTTGACGTAGTGTGGGCATTTTATAGTCATGAGACAAATGAGAATAACATGAGAACACAGTCATGATGTAACTTTGCTAGGACCTAGGAAACAAATACACAGGAAAACTCCACTAGTTTCAGAAGGAAACTGGCAATCTGGAACATAAGAAAGTAGAACCATGTTAGAAAGAAGTTAGTATGACATTTAGTACAACAAAGAAAACAAAGTAGAGGTTTTTTTTTTTAAGTTCAAGTTCAAGTTCAGTTTACTTGTATAGCGCTTTTAACAATGGACATTGTCCTAAAGCAGCTTTACAGAAATATATAAATTCAGGACATTATTTATGAATTTATCCCCAATGAGCAAGCCAGCGGCGACGGTGGCAAGGAAAAACTCCCTGAGACGATATGAGGAAGAAACCTTGAGAGAAACCAGACTCAAAAGGGAACCCATCCTCATCTGGGTAACACCGGATAGTGCGATTATAAATAAATAAATCCCTTCTATAAATGTACCAGTACCACACAGTCAAATAGCAGTTGTGAGACCATGAAAAATTCATTACAGTTTTTATATGAAGTCTAAAGTGCCCGCTTATATCCTGCTTATGTGCCCACTGAAGAGAGACATCTACTGCGGGATATTTATCATCAGCTCTGAATGATTAAATACAGGATTGGACCACTGATAAATGAAGAAGGAATCACAGTTTGCCACTATTTCTCAGTTCTGTGATATTCACCTGCAGTTTGAGGTGAAAGGAGAATGATCGGAAAAGCTGCTGATGAAGAACAAGCATCTGACCTCTTTCCTGAATATAATCCACAGCACTTTGTAGAATCCACAGCTGATTCTACTAGAGAAATAACTGACCCACACTATTTAACAAACACTATAGTCTAATCACTCAGATACATTTCATTATATTGCAAAATATTATGACAATACATGCATGACCAATAATTGTGCAAACAGAACAACTGCAAAATAATAGTCATCTCTCCATCATTTTGGATCTTATGTACGAATGTAATTTTATACTGTGAAATTGAGCAGAATAAACTGATTGGAGCTCTCATGAAAAAAGAACAGAGCATCACTGGTATGCTTGTGCATTTTAAATTATGCATGTGCCACAGCATTTGTGTGAAAGACCTAAGACCAAACTTTCCCTTAAAAAGGCACAGTTGAGACAAATTGGCTAGTGCATTAAGAACAAAAGATAAAGTCACCAGATTAGAGATTGCATAACTCTAATGGGCATGCAAGTTTCAACGTAGTAATTACTATTAAATCACACATTTTTATGTAGCTTTAGAGTGGAAATGATGTGTTAAGAAAGAAAAGGGAAAAAGGGGGAAAAAAGAAATCACTTTAGTTAAACTGGCACACTAGAAATGGAGGAGCTACTGGAAGCAGACCAGACTGCAGGGTAGAATATATTTAGCAGTTTATCATAATTGTGTATCAGTTTCATTAAACATTACATTAAGAAGGGGGGAAGGACATCAACTCAAGATAAAACAAGTCTTTATGTTTCGTAAAATATCTGTACCTCCTTTTTGATTCTGTAGACTCACTCATGAAAAAGTTCTTTCTATGACTGGACCCAGGCCCAGTGCTTCTCTTCTCTTACCTAATCCTAGCTACCACCTGGCTCTAATCACAATCTTACATAAGTTATACATAAATGATTAAACAACATAAATTTAACAATGTGACATTTGTTAATCTTCTCATAAATCTGTCTGATAGCCTATAGCTCCTCCTTAAAGAGAGTTAGAGGAAGGTGGTGCCTCCCTACTGCGATTTTGGGACTTGAGTATATAATTGTGAGCCAAAGTCTTTGTGCTCTCTCCCTCTCCCTCTCCCTCTCTCTCTCTCTGTCGTAGTGACAGCAATAAGACATGGCCACTGCAGGAAAGGTACGTATCTTTCCCTCTTTCTGTTGTATCAATAGCTGCTCTTCCTTTGTATTTGAAAGCTTTGTATGAATTCACCACACTAAACTCATTAGTTAAACTCTGCCAGGTAAGATTTGTTCAATCAAATTAAGAAACTGACAGTAATCAAGGTTCAGTATACAATGTGGAACACATTTAATACATGTATTTTATATCAAATGCATTTTATAGACTGCAGACAGCAGTCATGAACGTTCATGTTGCTTCTGTATTTCGATAAACTGTTACATAAAATTATGAACCTACTTTTACTTTGGGTGTCAAGTGTTAGTGCATTTCTATATATATTTTTCAAGTGAAATATGACACTATATGCTATAATAGACATAAAAGGAAATATTGGAAAATATGATGCATGAGATATTATGTTGAAACAGAGGCCCACAGAAGGATATACTTAAATTCAGAAGAAACTTTTAAATCTTTGAGACTCTGATACAAATGTAATATAGAAACACGATAACAGCTGCTGAAAACCAGTTCCACCATCAGTACATACAGTCCCAATGGAATTTCGGTAATCTATTTAACATTTGATAACGTTGTGAAATTTTACTTTATAATAAACTCCATTAACTCCAAGTCAAATATTGCTCAAGGGGCAAAAACAGATGGTTGGAAAGCGTCCATGTGTAGTTTGGGATCAGTGTATCCACAGAGTGCATAACCATATTGCACTACGCACATGAGAAACAAAGTCTGTATTCACTAGACCACAAATTGTGTGTGTGTGTGTGTGTGTGTGTGTGTGTGTGTGTGTGTGTGTGTGTGTGTGTGTTTGTTTTTAGGTGATTAAATGTCGGGCTGCTGTAGCCTGGGAGCCCAATACTCCTCTGGTGATAGAGGAGATTGAAGTGGCTCCACCCCAAAAGAATGAAATACGTATCAAGGTTGGACATTTCTTCTTCATGCCTTCATTCTGTTGCTTTCATAAATAAATTCTATAAATAAATAAAATTAAAAAATAAAAAAAAAACTTTGGCATGACATGTATTATGATTGTGTCCTGTGCTGTAGGTGATTGCTACAGGTGTTTGTCACACCGACTTGTACCATCTGTTTGAGGGAAAGCATAAGGAGGGCTTTCCTGCTGTCCTTGGCCATGAGGGGGCTGGTGTGGTGGAGAGCATTGGACCTGGAGTCACCGAGTTTAAACCAGGTCACGACACCTTCACTACAACATTCATTATTCTCTCTGTTTCTCTGGATTGCTACTGCTTGATTGCCTTTAGTGTACTGACCTCTTCTGTGTGTGATAATGTTTTTACAGGCGATAAGGTCATTCCCCTCTTCATCTCTCAGTGTAGAGTGTGCAAGTTCTGTAAGAGCCCAAAGACGAACCTGTGTGAGCATAGCTGGTAAGAAACCTACACAAGTACATAATGCATACAAAACAACAACAAAGCTCAGAGTAGTGGGCAAGAAATATGTTCTGCCATGCACATAGCATGAACACAGGAAACTTTAATTAGCGAGGTTTGTAAAGTTGGTAAAAGCTTGACCAGTATGCAAAAAGTGTCCAAATTTAAAGTCACTTTGAATAAAGGCATGTGTTAAATTAATAAAGGTAAATTTAAAAGGGACAGTGAATTAATTTTTTTCACAGGTCTAGTGATCGATATGCTCAGATGTCAGATACCACCACACGCTTCTCATGTCGTGGTAAGCCTGTACTGCAGTTCATGGGCACCAGCACCTTCTCAGAGTACACGGTCATGAACCAGATTGCTGTGACGAAGATCCATGATGATGCCCCATTGGACCGTGTTTGCCTGCTTGGCTGTGGTATTTCCACCGGCTATGGAGCAGCCATCAACACCGCCAAGGTATATATGTAGTGCTGTGCTCTATGATAAAACATAGTGGCACTAACGCAAGTGTGTATATATATATATATATATATATATATAAAGATATATATATATATATATATAGTATGATCTAAGTAGGGTGCAACGTGTGCAGTAGATGTACTGCATAATGGTCTTGCTGCAGTTAGATGGTGTTTATATATAACGGTACGTGGTTACAGGTAGAGCCAGGCTCAGTGTGCGCAGTGTTTGGGCTTGGTGCCGTAGGCCTTGCTGCAGTCATGGGCTGTAAGAACGCTGGAGCCTCCAGGATCATTGCTGTGGATATTAACGAGCAGAAGTTTGAAAAGGCGAAGGTATTTGGTGCCACCGAATTTGTGAACCCCAGATCACACAACAAGCCTGTCAGTGAGGTTCTGGCAGAAATGACCAACGGGGGTGTGGATTTCTCCCTGGAGTGTGTGGGCAATGTGGCTGTTATGGTAAGCTGTGCTAACACTTTTGTGTATTGCTCGTTTCCCCTATGACTAAATTCTATATAAGTAAATCATTCTTGGTTCTCTGAAGAGGAGTGCACTGGAGTCGTGTGTTAAAGGTTGGGGTGTGAGCGTGCTTGTGGGCTGGACGGACGTAAGCGATTTCTCTGCTCGACCGATTCAGCTAATTGCTGGAAAGACCTGGAAGGGATCGCTGTTTGGAGGTAACCTGATTTTTAGTAACATAAACCAAAGCCTAATGACTGGAAATTGGTTTAAATTTAGCCATTAAGTGCCTTTTCATTAATAACAAATGTGCTTCAGTTGATCTTTTGCATAACTGTGTGTCTCAGGCTTTAAGAGTAAGGATTCTGTTCCAAAGCTAGTCCTAGACTACATGGCTGGCCGTATAAAGCTGGATGAATTTGTAACCCACACAATGAGTCTTGAGCAGGTCAACGATGCCATTGAACTCATGAAGAAGGGAGGATGGTAAATCCGTTTGTTATTCTACTGCTTTCAAATATCTTGATTTTTAAAGTTTATTTATGTAACAACTATTTCCTGTCTTATAGCATTCGAACCATCCTGAATGTGTCTAAGTGAGAAGGGCACAGCCACTCAAATACCACAGTTACTCAAGACCAAAGTCATTACAGCTTCTGCTGATCATTCTTTATCTTTTAATAAGCTTGCAAATAATGAACTAAGGCATTTTGTCTTGAAAAGGGGTTAATGTGCCAAAGCAATACTCAGAATAAATGTTCATACTGAAGTACACACATTATTCAATTAGTGTATTTAACTTGCATGCCATTATAAGCCTATAACCCACATACTTTAATTAGATTTTTCTAGTCAAGATATTATGCAATTATATAAAAAAGGCTATGGGGTGGATGGAAGTTGTAAAATAGTTGCATGTGCTAATAAAAATGCAAATGCAATAATGCTTCTGTCTTACATCTTTATGAGCTCATCCCATTTGCACCAAGACCTTTATAAGAATGGGAGGCCTAGTTAACTGATTAATGAAATGACTCCAGAGAATCTGCCAAATGCTAAACTACAAAGAAACATCTGTTCCTTGTTATTTTGTGAAAAATCCCTCCTGAATCTGTCTCCAGGTTATATGATGTTCTTGTGCAACATGAGGAAATTTTGAAATATATCCAGTCACGTACATCTCTGGAAGACTGGAGCCAACTGACAAGCTATAATCCAAACAATATTTTACAAATACAATCTGCAGACTAAAACAGCAGATGCATTTCTGAATTCTAATATCGTGTTTTGGTCTTTGCCAAGCCAACCCCAAGACATGAACCATAGATACTCAACTATTTTAATAATCCAAAAAAGGAATTAGTACCTCCTCAGATATTTCAGTAGACTTGTTTGAACTCTTATCATCTATTGCATAAGAAGATGGACTCCAGCTGGCAAAAATCACACTGGACAAACATATCCCCATTTGAACTACTGCTTTAGCAAACAACATTTTGAGGACGGTTTAAATAGTAAAGTTTGTAAATAGTAAAGACAGAGCAGGGGTCAGGGAAAAGGACAGTTGCCAAATAAATTATACTAAAACAGTTTATTTATGTAGAATTTACTATGATGTTGCGAGCTTGTATAAACATCTCTCTCCACCTCCCCATACCAAAATCCAAAACTAGACTTTTGCAAATACACAGAGACACACACTCATACAGTTTACTCACATTTGGGTGAAAAACACAAAACCTAGAGACCACCCACAGGGGAAAATCTGCTTTAATACAGCTTGAATACAGATCAATGAAATGGGTTTGACTGGGTTTCAGACACACACAGAGCACCAATGACCAAAAACCTAACAATGTTAGATCAACCCTACAGAACAGTTCTGTACTATATCAGCCAATAACGAATGAATCATACCCTCACTTATAACATTTATTTAAACAAGTCACAACAGAAGGGTCTGATGCACTCTGGTAGAACTTCATGAAAGACACTGTTTGTCATGAGGCACTCTTTGTAAACGGGAGGCTGTGGCCAGGGAGTATGTTTGG
This sequence comes from Cranoglanis bouderius, assembly GCA_023630585.1. Classification (NCBI taxonomy): domain Eukaryota; kingdom Metazoa; phylum Chordata; class Actinopteri; order Siluriformes; family Cranoglanididae; genus Cranoglanis; species Cranoglanis bouderius. The sequence continues at coordinate 11,691,171 of CM042570.1, forward strand.
TATAAACCAGAAAGGAAAGAAAAAAAGATTTTTATTAATCAGTCTGTTTGGTATCATTTGGAAACACATGACATGCTTACCATTCATACTTGGTCACACAGACACAATTAATCCTGAACTCAAACATTCAATAAAGCGTGTGTGCGTATGTGTATGTACACACACACACACACACACACACACACACACACACACACACACCTTCCAAGCAAAGGGTAGTGGCACTGTAAGCAGGTCAAAGGTCAATGCCTTCCAGTCTGATCGGATCCGAGTCCTATGACTGTTCAGATGACAAATTCATAAATAAACAAATCTCCACTTCTCGCCCAATCAGACACTCCATTACCATGGTTACTTGGCCAATAATCTTCTGCCCAACAGAGAACCACAGTGTGATTGGCTGATCAGTGACAGGGGCGGAGCGGATGTGTCCTCCACTGGGGGAAGGGCCTGTGCTCTCACCCGAGCACTCTACATCTGTGACAGGAAGTGAGCACGGCCGTTTTCATCGAGTCGACGAGTGAGAATTTCACAACCTGTTTCGTTCACCAGAAGTGTGTGTTCAAACTGGGCAGAGCGTTTTCCATCTCGAGTAACAGCTGTCCAACCATCTGGCCATGTCTCATCCTGCCAACCACCTGCAAAGATGAGAGGGGCAAGTTTACAAACAGTCAAGCATTCTTGGACAGAAAAGACCGGAAGGTTTCTGATGTATTCAGACACATGCTTACTTCACAGTGTATATAGACTTCTCATAAACTGGTATCAGCAGTCCATAATCTGATTTAGCTAACTATTTCCATTAATTACTGTTATTGTTAAAAGGAACAATTACACTCATGCATTTCAACATCTCTGTTAGTTGATATTGTGGTTGTAGACATACAGTCAGGTTCATATGACAAAGATACTGTTACTTTAGCTGTCTAACAAAGTATATTGGATTTGAAATTAAATAATGACCATAAACACTGCAAACTTTCAGCTTTAATCTGAGGGTATTTACATCCAAATTGGGTAAACTGTGTAGCATTACAGCAGTAATATATGTGGTCCCCCCTTTTAAGCTGTTTTAAGCTCAGCTGTTCTGTGGTTAGATGTGTTATTCCTTCATTATTTCACTTTCAAGTATGCAGATAAAACGTCTAGAGCTGATTTCATGTGTGGTATTTGCATTTGAAATCTGTTGCAGTTAACTCTCAATATGAAGTCCAAAGAGCCAAGCCATCATTAGGCTGAAAAATCAAAACAAATCCATCAGATAAATAGCAAAAACATTAGGTGTGGCCAAATCAACTATACATGGTACATTCTTTAATAAAAAAAAAAGAAAAAAAGAATGCACTGGTGAGCTCAAAAGGCCCAGAAGACCACAGAAAACACCTGTGGAGGATGACAGAAGAATTATTTCCCTTGTGAAGATAAACCCCTTCACAACAGATGCAGGCGTATCTGTGTCAAAGTCAACAATCAAAAGAAGATTTCATCAGAATAATTTCGGAATAACATTTATTCAATACATAAAAATATTGAATTCCAGTCAGTAACTGGAAAATAATTAAAGGATGATTTAGGCCAACATGGCAAATGCTGGTAGGGCTGCTCGAAGTAATCTTTTAAAGGTTTAGAATATGATGTGGCCCCTTTAAGAGCAGAGCGCCCTTCACTGGTATCTCTCTCGGGCAAAGGGGCAGAATGACCAGAGTCTGTGCACCACGAGCACCGCATGTATGCAAGCCCTACGGATTGTTATTATTTCCCTTGCTCCTTTAAGTGGTTTTGTTTATAAGTAACGCTGTTGACAGTAGAGTGTTTGTGGAGGTCAGCTTTACAAGAGATTCGCCATATAAAATACATTAATCGTAATAAAATACGAACTTGTGTGAATTCCAGCTACATCCCGTTTATTGAACCATGCGTTACAAACACCAGCCTGTTTACATGGTCTGGTTTCAGAGATGAGCGCAGGCAGGTGACAATATTTCCACCTGTGCTGAAGACCCTCTCTGAAGAGGAACTTGTAGCTGGGGTGCACAGGTACTTTGCCGCTGTAAAGAAAAATGGCGCACGGTTTTTAACACTGCGAAACGGAGTGCGGCACAATAATAGTTTTATCTCGATTATTTTGTTTTCATAATCGTCGGTGGCCATAATCGAAATTCGACTAATTGCACAGCCCTAGTGGAAATATTAAAAATTTAATATAAAAAGCGCTGTAATTCCTACACCCTTCAACCGGGTTAGATGTAAATAAATACCCCCAGATTAAAGATGAAAGTCTGCACTTTGAGGACATTTCATTATTTAATTATTCATTATTCATTCATTTAATTTCAACTCCAAAATACTGCGGTAGACAGCTAAAATGACAATAACTTCATCAATATTCAAATATTTATGGACTTGACTGTACATGAAGAAATTGTTTGCTAATGCCTCCTAAGGTTAGGTGCTATTATATTGGTGCCAAGCGCATGTCTTAGGGTATGTGCATACTGAAAGCAAATTCACCACCTGAAATTTCGGAGAGTTGCAAATAACTGCTCACGGGAGAGTGAGATTGCAAGCAGTGAAAACTTGACTCTTTCATTTATAAAAAATTCCAAGTGGCATCCATGTTGCCCTGACCAGCCGCTACAAATGAGTGTTGCACAGATAGTTTACCCTGTCAAAAATGCATTCTCCCCAAAGAAACGGACAAAAAAAAATAAGTCACAGAAATATCTTGGTTTTCTATACTACATGACCTTAAACTGAAAGTTATTCTGATTGCAAGGTTTGTTTGCAAGTCTCAACAGACACACCCTGCAAGCAGCAAGCACTACATGCAAGTCAAATGAAGCGGAGCTAATGAGAGCTGCCGTGTGCAGTGGGAATGTACCATAAGACAGGCCCCTTTCTCACTAATGTACTCTGCTTGGTCAACCACAGCACTCAATCTACTCTTAGAGCGTAGGGTTAAGTATGAATGATTCATGGCAAATTCAGAATTCTGATCTGAATCTTGAGATTTTATTAGGCTCTTACCTTCACAGATCATGGGTTCAATCGTGAAGACGTGACCAGGTTTCATCACTCCAACAGCTTTATTCTCTACACACAAACATAAAAATCAGTATTCAGTCAGAACGGGCTATGTAATGCACATGTGCATAAATGTCTACTAACGACTGTATGTTTAAGGCTCAGTGGAACATGACGCATGTGCTCCTCTAGCTCACCCTGTATGAGTGTTGGTATGCGCGTATAAATACTTACTTGCATAATGCGGCACATTGGGTGCCGTGTGAAAGAGTCTGTGGATGCCATGACCGCAGTAACTTCGCACCACAGAAAATCCACTGGCCTGCGCATGTTTCTGAATGATGTTCCCCAGCTCCCGATAACGTACACCAGGCTTCACTGTATGAACATGACAGCGCATCCCGTTAGTGAGCTGCAGTGCAGCCCTGACCTCTAGAGGCCACATGGCATATGCAAAGCAGAATATTACACTTATAAACACCAAGATCCAACCGGATATGTTGTGGCTTTTTCTGAAACCATCAAGGCTAAAGCAGAATATATATTTCTTACCAGCATCAATAGCTTGCATAAGGCATTCATATGTAGTCTGCACCAGCCTTTTAGCACCATCATCCACCTCACCCACAAAAAATGTCTCATTCAGATCTCCATGGTAACCGTTGTGGAAAACAGTAATGTCCACTGAAATATGAGAACTCTGGTTATTAAAGAACAGTGGCTATTTATCCAACAACTATCCAACACAAATATGCAGCCATACACAGTCGTGATTTTTTTTTCCTGCTTTAAATACAAATAGAAACGTAATTGCCATTAAGTTGAAGCAAGTGTGTGTTGGATCTGTAGCAAGAATTCAACAGCAGTTCTATGAACTTGGTAATCTTCTGTCTAGACCTGAACCTTGTCGTGACCATCGACACAAACCTGGTGGCTGACAATTGTGCCCTTCCAAAAATATTAAAATAGCTGCACCTTTTTAAATATCTGAAAACAGGTGAAAATGGGAGTATTTTTTGTGTCTGCGCACCATTAAGGATGTCCCCCTCTTGTAGGGTGCGGCGGTCTGGTATTCCATGGCAGATGACCTCATTAACTGAAGTACAGCAGGACTTTGGAAAGTTGTAGTAGTTGAGGGGTGATGGATAGCAGTTCCGTGCTGTGCATGCCTTAAATGAACAGAAAGCAGGGTCACAAACATTTTTATAGTTTTAGTTGTAATTTACTGATCAGACTAGACTTGTGTGATTATATCAAGAAAAAAAATACACATGCCAGAGTTTTGGAACACACTGGTGAAAAATTGTGCTGTCGTACGAAATGAAATGTGTTTGTTCTAAGATGAAGCACCTCTCACAATGATCTATCAGCCTTATTTATTTATTTGTTTGTTTGTTTGCAGTATGCCGATTCAGACCTGACCTAGCTATAAATGCACGCCTTAAGACCACTAAAATGTACACTTACCATAAAGAAAAGCTAAAAATGTACTTACATTTGCATTACAGATAAGCTTATTTTGTTACATGTATAAGGAGCAGGATCACAGCTGAGGTTATCTATGTAACATGTAACACATAAAACATCTGTCCATCTCAAAGGCAACATTTTTGTTGCCTCTGAGCAATCGGCCATTTTTACTAGAGAAACCAAAGTTTTAACAAAGCAAACAAGATGTATCTAAACATCCTGCCCTAACTGTACAATAAAAATCTTTGTTCTAATATCAGATGTCTTAGTGTTTGTCTGTGTTGTTTCATTATCAGTGACCAGTATACGATAATTAATATTTAAGAGGACACGAAGCAAGAACAGTCAGAGAGAATTACCAGATGTACAGCATGATCAATCTCCTCCGTCGTCACTCCAGGTTTCACCATCATGGCAGCAATGTCGAGAACCTCTCGTGCCAGCTGCAAAAGAATCACCCAGATGAGGTAAAACCTGATCCAATCCGTCATTACTATGAGCAATGTTAACATGCTACGCAGTTACGCAGGGTAAATATGTGTTATTACCTCTATAATACATCATAACCTTGCACTTATTTCATGTCTCCTCCAAACAATATGCTTTCTTGAGTATCAACACAGCAACATTCATGAATTATGTGTGGCACAAAACAAACACTGTACATTCATCCTTATCTTTCATATCACGACCCTCTGCCCTCTCACTCCTAGCTTTTTTTTACCAGGTGTTTCCGTTTACTTCCATAACCCGGGAATTATTTTCTGCTCATAATCATTATTAGCATCATCATTAATATCAAAGGCTTGTTTTACACTAATTCCTTCTGAACCACAGCCTGATGGAGCAATTTTATGTTACTTCTGCTATACAATTTCTGCACACTAAGTATTTATAGGTAAATCACATTATTTGATGCCTGGAGCCAGGAGCGGATACACTCATACACTGCAAGTTCACAGACCACCATTTTCAGATCATATCAGTTCCCTGGACTGCCCCAAGGGGTATGAAATTGCAATACTCTTACATTCTCATAGCAAGATCTTGTCAGAATAAAATAAAATAAAATAAAATAAATAAATAAATAAATAATGTTCATCTGATCAAAAATCAAATTATAAAATTCACTTCCTCGTAAAAAGATATTACGTAAAATGCACTTTGCACCTTAAAGTGGACCAAAATGCCTCAGTGTCCACGTTGCAATACCAGTAGTTAATCATTTACATTCAGTTATACAACAGGCATGATTTATTTAAAAAAAAACAAACAAAAAAAAAAACAATGAGAGATAAAACACAAAGTTGGATTTACCTTGCAGACGATTCTCATGCCCTCGGTCTCTTCGGGAGAAAGGATCTTAATTTGGGAAGTCCCTTTAAGGGTCTGCTCCGTCTCAGACATCCCTATCAACCAACAAAATCACCAGTCACTAAGTGTCCAGCTGACAGAATTCATATTCACTCTACAGACCAACCACTTTAGAACCATTTATTCTTGCTCTGATCAATGGAGGTCTCATATAAAACAGGTATAATCATGGGCAGTTTCAGCAGGGTTACAATACCAGGGCCTTATACCTGCCTCTGATGCTGCAGTGAGCAAAAGAAAACACACTGCAGTAACACTCATACAGGACAAACTCACACTTTAATGTTAGAACAATCTCAATTACATCCATAACATAGAGCACAGCAAGTAAAAAACACGCACGCACGCACACAGCATTAGCAAACATGTAAAAATCAGACACGTAGGAAAGCAGGACCTATCTACTCTGAATTTACTACTGCATATTAAAAAGCTCTTGCTGTTACTCAAATATGCTCAATT